>JAGXCT010037130.1:0-24222 GCA_022495035.1 Philopotamus ludificatus | reverse complement strand
TGACTAAATTGCTGATTAATCGCGTATTTAAATGTGAGGTTTCAGATTCGGGAATGTATTTAAGTTGGCCGTTGAGATGCACGTATTCAGATGAAGATTTCAATTATTCATCAGCGACATTAATTAAAGGCATCTGCATATATGCATATGTGCAGTAGACCCACCTTGGATTTCCACGTAGAGCGGCGTGGTGCAGGGCGTTGAATCCATTATTATTCGTCAGGGTGACGTCCGCTTGATGATCCAGCAGCAGAGTCAACATGTCGTCGCGCTTCTTGGAGATGGCGTCGTGCAGCGGCGTATCCCCTTCAGAGTCCTGTGAAACGAGATTAGAGTTAGCAGAATGCTGTATGAATATTAACGTAAGATCGTTGCTTAAAGCAAATGGAAATTTCCATCTAAACTCGATCTATAAAATTAAAATCTATACTGGAATATTTGCAATGTACATGTAGGAAACGGAAAATTTCTATATTTCATAATATATACACTAATTCTTTGTTAGTGTATTTCTCACCAATATTGTAGATATTCCATATCGATTTTTTTTATAATGTAGAGGATATTCCCCTAATAAAAATCCTCGGTGCCTACTCTCTATCGCTTAATTCTAGCGCCTAGAACTTGTCAAAATTGACAGGAATCATGAATTATTATTTCTAGTTAATAAAAAGTTTATTGATAATCTATAAACTTTTATTACAAATTCTGCATTAAGACTTTACTGTCCACTACTAATTACCTGAAGTTTCTACTTGAGACCTGATAAATTTCAAGATTATTACAGAAAAAATATTAAAATTATTTTAAAGCCAGTTGGCGTAGATCAATACAATTATTACCTCTGGCTTCGAGATAGTTTTCCGTATTTTAACCGTTCAGACGACACGGCGTGCAGGCACGCGAAATCGGTCTAACCACCAGCGCTATGGAAAACGCTACTACGAATTTATTTATGAATAAATATAATATTTTTAAATGAAAATTAATGCAGAGACATATTTTTCAGCCGTTTCATTTTATTTGAAGTTTATTATTGAAAATGGTGGCATACAGTAATAATCCAAATACTTGGTTTGGCGATTAAAGGGTTAAATGTCATTATGTTAGCGGTATTAAAACTGTGATTAGTGTACGGAAGGGGTATATGTTCAAAAAATATATATTTTGCTATTATTTTCACATTTTAAATAAATGGTACATGTTTCACCTAACTGACAAATAACTTTAAATAAAGGCCTGCCTCCTAAACATATTTAGAGTTGGCCATATAATACATAGTATACCATTACAATTGATGTTCAGCAACCATTTTTTACAAACCAAATATAAATCCATTAAACAGATTCAATCTGCGTGAAGTGATATAGAAATGATGTTTTAAATTATTGGCAACATTATCCTGCATCTATTTTGTCCAATTAACACAAAATACATGGAGTTGACTTCTTAGTTTTCAGGTAAAAATCGTGATTAGTGGAAGGGGTATGATTAAGTAAATTACTGTTTTAATTAATTACTTTGCCAGAAGTTGTTGTGTATATTGTAATAAAGTGTTAAATGTAGTGACAAATAAAAAATAACATTTTATAATGAAGAAATGAACCTACTCGACAAACAAAAATTTCGAAATCCAAAAAAACTAGGACTGTAAAGCGGAAAAAAGAGCAGGAGCAAAACGGAAGGCAACCGCTCCAGAAGATCGTTATTTTAAAAAGATTCTGCTCAACCCAACTGATTTAAAACTGCAGTGGATATAAGAACGCAGTTCATCGGAGGTGGAGGAACCAAAATTCAGGGAAGATGGTTTTATGGCAAGATCACCGGCGAAAAAACCACTTCTCCTGAAACAGGTGCACTCCAAAAGCCTCAAATGGGAAAAAGTTTACAGGACTAAAGTGAACTAGAGGAAAATTATCTTCTGGGATGTAAGCAAATTTAATTTGTTTAGCTCGGATGGTATTCGGTATGTAAGAAAGAAAACGGGTTTGGCGAAAAATGCATCAGGCTAATTTTGAATCATCCAGCAAGAAAAAGGTTTTGAGGATGCTTTTTTTACTATGGAGTTGGAGATTTAGCGTTCGTCGATGGAATCGTAAATTATATAAAATAATCATTGAGAGAACCGTGTTCCATTCATTGAACCCCAATCTTATATAAACGACTGCATCTTCCAGGACGATTCTGCACTATTCCATCAGGTTAAAACGTTAAAAGATTTATGTTTTTTTTTGTTTAAGCATTTTATTTTCAATGTTCGGTATATTCATCTGGTTCTATATATTGTAGAACACAGAGTGTACATAAGTGTTAGGTGTTAATTTAAACGTAATCTTCAAATCATCGAATTTTCAGTAAATATTGATAAAATTATGAATTTAGTAAATATTGATATAATTACTAAAACCATCTAGAGTCGAACACGGAAGCCAAAGTATGTGCAGGAAAATACTGTTTTGGCGATACTGATGCCAGCTCGCTGTTCTAATGAGACTTAACCTCGATTCTGATGTAGTGGGATTGAGTCGCATGTATTTAACATGGAAAATGGTTGAGTCGTAAATATTTACTATAGCAAAGCAGGGAAACATATTTTCTGCATAATACATGTCAATAAACGTGTGCAGATCGTCGCTAACGACTCATTAAAATTAGGTAGAATATTGTTGCCGGGATCATTACGGCTCGTATACGAGACGAAACGTTGATTTTCCGTTAGCTCGCGCGAATGAGTCACTCGAGGCAGCGCAGCTCGTAAACCTGGGGCCCGCGGCCCTGCCCGAGATATAGATTTACGACCCGGCAAATGGAATAGTTACGGCGGTACACCCTGTGCCGATACAGATTGTGACGCGAGTTTCATGTTCTGTTTAGTGCCTGCCCCGGTAGAACTCTCACCCTTATTGCGGAAGCAGTATGTGGCGCTTTTGACTAATTTTTATTTCCTTTCTTGAATATCGTACTTGAACGTGCACAAAGATATTGAATCTTCAAAGAAACAACATAATAGAGCAAGAAAAAATATCATTAAAGGAATCTAGGCTAAAAACATCGCTGTTGGGATAATTTCAAATAAGAAAAGGCTAAAAAGGAGTATAACCTTAAATTTTGTAACCGATCCGTCACGGCGGCTCGATAACAATCAAGTCGAAGGGGGTTTATTTATAACGGAAAATAGACTCCAAACATTTCAAGTCAAGATATTGATGAAATCTTCATTTGGAAGCTTTTAAACGAAAATCTCTGAAATGAAGCTGAAGTGGAAATACGTGATTAAACATTAATATATGATTTAGAACAATTGTTTATGTATTTATGTATAATATGAAAAGATACATATTGGTATTTAATATTGTATTATTGCCGAAATATAAAACGTTGGCCATCGACCTAAATATTTTCAAAAAATATCTTATCGATTTATTATTTATAATTCAAGCACATACATACATTATTCGTTCTGCGAACATTGTTTTATTGATCACTATCCAGAAAAGCAATTCAAATAATTATCCGTACTGTTGACGTAGGTATTAACCACGAAGTCCTTTGTCCTACAAAGATTCGTTTACCATCGATTTTCTGCCGAGTGACTACTTTATTTATTTATTATTTGTGAAAAGCTGCCTCGCCACCACAGTATTGAAATTCTGTTTGTAATACCTAATGAACCATAGATATCCATTAAAACAAAAAATTATATATGATAATTTTGTTTGACTTAACTTTTGACATGCCTGTATTTTGTACATTTAGGTTTGAGACGTATTTTTTTCGTTTTAAATCTGAGAAATTCTTTGCGGCTCAAAATATCAAACTAATATAATACAAAGAAATCACTGAATGTAAATTTAATATATATTTTAGATGTACGAATATATTGGACCCAAGATTTTCTTTTTTTCGTTTCATCACATTTCATGTGCCTGAGGGGGATTAAAATCCTCCACTGTTCTTTAGCATAATTAATGAGTAGGCACAATATTCATGTTAGAGACAAACACGCCGCTGTGCGTGGAGCCTTCATTAACCATCGACGTTGTTCGGCATGAACATAACACTGCAAACTAATTGTAGAAACTTTTACTGGCAACACACCTGTTCGCAGGCTAATACCGTAACTAATATTCTTTATCGTGTTGCGTTAACGTAACATAATCCCCGAATATATTTCACAATTAATCACAATGGCCTGGCACAACATACACGGGATAGTACTAATTTATCCCGGGCTAAATTCGTGCGGTCGAGGATGGCTCGGTGCTTGGGAGTTGTTTTTAAGCGCTGGGGAATAGTTAGAATACGTTTTAATGGAGGCGCAAATTTGCGAGCGTGGTAACTGAGGACGTATAAATTCGTCTTACAGGTCTAACCTCGGGTATACGTGATTAGGATTAGGCATGGGGCTATTGTACTCTGTCCCAGTGGTCGCCAATTACTGGAAAAAAACTAATAATTTAACATAATAAAAGGAGATGTTATTCATCATTCATTGATTCATCATAAGCGCAATAACCCGATTGTAGAGCCCCGGACTCATCCAACACCCTTCTATATTTTATCCGGTCTGCCTGACGGTATACCCTTATACAGTCGGTACAACTCCTCATTGCTTCGGATACGCCATTCCCCGTCATCGAATACGGCTTCAATTATTCGTCTCAGAAATCTCCTCTCCGGGATACCCAGTTGTCGCTCATCTAATGTTGCCAAAACCCAACTTTCAGATCCTGATGAGGATCGTGTAGAGCTTGACTATAGTTTTCTTTGAGAGGAACCTCGACCGTAGATGCTTTTGAGGCCCAAAGCAGTACCGGTTTGCAAGCATGGTTTTTTTTGTACTTCCAAATTGGTTTTATTGTTATTTGTAATACGTGAGCCGAGATATGTGAATTCCTAGACGGCCTCGAAGCTGTATTTTTCGACACTCAGGGGTTCAAGAATTCGTCCTTGGCATATGGACATGTATTTTGACTTGGTCTCGTTGACCCTTAGTACCATGCCAATTGCCCCTCTTATTATTTACTGGCATGCATCCTTGAGAGCTGCCCGAGTTCTGGTTACAATTTATATCAAGAAAGTATTACTAACTTGAACTCTAAATGCCAATAAGGAGTTGTTATAGACATGAAAAGAAGGCACAGCTCGACAAGGATAGACTACGTTGGAGCCTGTTTATGGAAGGAACTAAACTCCATTCTATAATGTATCGCTGAGGAATTTAGTACATTGTAGTAAGAGACAATCACAATTCTACATTCTAAGATAGCTTTAATGTTTCGAAAAAATCAAAGCCCAACACAGTTGGGAGAAAAAACAAGCGTCTCAGAATCTTGACGAGTACAATCAACCCTTCTATAGCGCCGGGATAGGGACCACGCTATAGCTACTCGCGTCCTATTGTACTTTATAAATTAAACGAAATAAGTACATCCAACATTTTTTCATTATCATATTTTAAATGTTGTTGATTTTTTAGTTTGTTCACGTGCTTCCGTTATATTTTGTTGTATATTAAATGTCATTGACCTAAAATTTGCAAGTAAAATGTATTACATATCTACGAAATATGTATTTTTGAGTATTGTAGAAAACAGTCATATAGAAGGAAGCACTATCTGAGGGACTGCCTTACATGCTCTATAGAAAGAAGCGCAATAGGAGAGTTGGCTGTATTTAAAATAGAAAAATTGAACAATATCATCAAGATTACATATATTATTTCAAGGTTACTAAAAGCTTATTGATCAAAGTTTTAAAGCTTCGGTAACAATGTGAAAAACATTAATTATACCTATTTTAAATAATCATGTTAATGGTATTCAAGATTTATAATTATGGGTCTGAATTATTAATTTAGAGTTGAATATATTTATTCTTGCTCTCATTTAAATAGAACTAATAAATCTAGCACAAACACAGCACTCCGATCCGTCACGATGTACAAAATCCAAATAAAACGCGTTGATCAATCGTTGAACAATCGCGAACACGACAATTTATTGCAAATTGGCGCAGCATTGATCGATCAAACGTTAAAAGGCAATCGGACATGACTGCAGCATATCAAAGGTTTTGCGGTTGACATCCAATTATTGTTTAACTGTGCAATTAACACATAGAGCACTGTTCACGTGACCGTGCTGCGGTCGATCAGTGCGCTCGGCCCCGGTCACTGACGTTAACACTCGCCAATATTGTCATTAATTTGATGGACGTAATGGCGGTTAGCAGAGGGGCAGGGGGTTTATCGATATTCGACAAATTGTTAACGGAAATTTAATAGCTGATGTTAAATTTTAGTAACGTGCCAACGAGTTATTAACTTTGCTTTTGTCGCAGATTTGCTTCGGTCACCGGACAGGTGACACGTGCATGAAAACGCTGCGTCGACTCAGTTCAGATAAATGAGATTAGGATATTACAATTAAAGATAATATGAATAAAAACATTAACTTATAGTTTCCTGTTTTAGTTAATAGATCAGGCAGTGTTTCATATTTTCATATACTCGCATTTGAGTTCAGTTTTTATCCAGGTATGGTAAATAAACATCCTTGTGAGTTATTTGTTTAGTATGTTGTTCGTCAGCTTAAGTTTATGTGTCAAAAATAATTTTATTATTAAGGATAAAATGTCAAAAACTCGACAATCAGGTGATAGGAGACCCTTAAAATTCAATGACGACATGCTAAATCAGATTTTTGAATCAGAACTATAGAAAAATTATTACAAAAACTCGTATCTTCAACGTCGACAACAAGTGAACATTTAAAATACCTCGGTAAATAAAAGGGGCATAATAACAGAAGGACTCGTGTAGATTTTTGATTGGATGACCAAAATATTAACACTTTTTGTAGCAAATTATAACCAGAAACGAGAAATGGATAGTTTACGATAAAATAAGGAGAAAAAAACAACGTCTTTCAATGAAACAAATACCTGTTTCAACCCTATAATCACGATTTACGCCTTTTAAAAAAGTCTAAACCATCACTGTAGAAGGGTATTTTCAACAATTAGACTCATTGAATAAAAAGCTGAAAAAAAAATTATCAAAAAAAAAAAAAAATATTTTCACCAATGGAAATAATAAACAACCTCATAGGGAAGTAGTTACGCATCTCCCGTACTCGCCAGACAAAAGACTTTTACATTATTACCTATTTAGATCCTAAGGACATACAATGAATAATAAAAATGTTAATATTTTGCGTCGAAATCTTTTGACTTTCATAAGGAGGGCATAAAAAATGGGAAATGGTTTTAAATAATACATGTAATTACATTATTGAATAGTGTTTGTAATAATGTTTTAACCGATCCGTCACGGCGGCTCGTAACCAACCGCATCGTCCGAAGGGGTTTATTTATAATAGAAAACAGATCCCAAGCATTTCGAGTCAAGATTTTAGTGAAGAATTCATCAATATCTTGACTTTTTATGTTGTTACTCATGATTCTTCACAATTTGGTCGATATTTTGTTTTTTTTAACTAATCATTATGACGCATAAATGACACACACACTTGGTGATGTCCCATCGCAGACTGAGGACACGTCGCCGATAGTACGACCGCGAAATTTTCGCGGCACGTGTCACTGGTATACGTTTCACTCGCACTCGTCAATCGTACAGTTTCATTTGCACTCGGGATATCGTACAGGATGCGAGCGGGGAAAAAGATCGCGCTTGTGAATATTGTTTTTAATTGTTTTTCGCAATTGCGGACAATTGAGGTCAGTCATTATTTATAATATTTATTCTTTAGACTTTTTTAGACAAATACAAAAGTTTGTGACATGTAAGATTAATATTAAAATAGTTATTCGAGAAAGACCTCATCGGTTAGATTAAATAATTTGAAAAAAATACAATTTTACCCATATAAAAATCTTGGATTTCTTTCTACCGTAAGGGGTCAAAAAGACTCATTTTACATTCACTTGCAAATATCAATTACATAGACTTATTCCTGCATTTAAATTGAATATCAACTGATATTGCTTCAAAAATATTTTTCTAAATATAAAATTCTCATTGAAAATTTTAATAAAACGCCGGTTCATTATCACGCACATCGCATAATTACTACAAGTTTTGATCATTTAATAAACTAAACAATTCATAATTTACAACACGCTCAGATTTCCACAAATTCTTTGTGTTTCAACATATAAAATAAAAGACATTAAACTCAGCCGTTAAACTTTAACAATTCCGAGCACTCCTTTAAGTAATTGCCGCAAAACTTCCACGGTCAATCTTCTGTTATGAAAATTATCTCGAATTTTAGTTTTTGCCGCCCCGGCTTTTAATTAGATTGCCTCTCCGCTCATTTTTGTCGTATTTCACCGCGTCAAATTTAATAATGTGGCCGGCTGAGTGCGCATGCGCTCTCCGCCACCGCGTGACGCAATTATTAATTCCGTGTGTTGCCATAAGTCGGCCGAGAGCAAAAGTAATATTGCAAGACATGAGAGTAATCTGTCCTTGTCTCCGGGTCGACCGGACTCGGTTGACCTTTTTTGTGCAGACGGTAATGTACCGCACAATGGGCGACCCCCCATATCCCCTTTTGAAACTTTGTAACAAATGCTAATGCAATTCGGGAAAGGGGTAAACTAAGTTTTATTTCATTAGAGGCTTTTACCGTCAAGTTCTGTTTTTCGTCGCCCCTCCGACTTTTTATTTGTCAAGAAGTAGATGCCCTAAATAAATTGGGTCGTTGGGCCCCGCCACTGTTTTGTGTTGTGTAAGACTCAAATTTGACAACACAATACAAAATCCGAATTTAATCAACTGGGGCATAACGCAGGTACATGGAATAAATAAAATTTAATTAAAGTTAAAAAATAATTGTTATATGTCGTGCTGAATATATATTTTTTTAATGTCAATATTCATTGTGCAATATCAGCGGAGACTGTCCGGAGAACAAGTAGTTGCTAACTCTGGATACGATTTCTTGCTCTTTGCGAAGTCGGACGTTCCAAATTTATATTTCCCCAGATACCTTGGAAAACGTTTTGAGATAAAGACGGCGTGTTTGTAACCCTCTCACGTGCTTTATTATTAAAGGAACTTTCATTTAGGGACTTTTTTTACTTAGCAAGAAGAAATTGTACGAAACTCTCAGAGATTTTCTCTTTTTTCCCGCTACACTCCGAGTTTGTAAAACATTAGTGCGTGTCTACAAATTGGTGATTTATGTTTCGCTATTTTTTCTCTCTCGCAAATGAAATACAACACGAATCTGCATAGTGTTTTGTTTGTTTCGCGTATTTTTTTTTTTATTATTTCGATGATTTGCAACATGCTCGAAGAATTTTCATCCAATTTTGGTGCGGGGCCAAAATTTGATTGCATACGGCTATCGGATTTGTCATGTTCTGGCACCGGCGAAACGTTAGTGCATTTTATTATTTTTGCGGTTTAACCCAAATCGAATAAGCCAAATTTCATAAAAACAGGAGCGTATTGAAATATAAAAATATAAATAAAATTATTTCAAATTTATTTAGCGCTGGCGAGGAGCGTTTCGTTTCCATCTTGGAGTCAGTAATAAATAACAGGCAACGGAATGATTCTTCCTCTAGACCAGAACGTTGCGGAGCCATTGTTTATGTAACCAGATGCACTTTGCAGATAGCCACAGATGGATCCTCAGTGGTGGCAGCTGGTGCTGCTACCATCGAGCAGCTTGCTCATTACTCACCAGCCAGACTGATCGAAATTAAATTATTCAGCTAACAAGAATGTGGTTTAACAATTCACAACAAAGAGCTGACCATCCGATGCATTACTATCATATACACATCGATATTTAAGAATGACATTAACATTAGGTAACCCAAATATTACACGATAAATGTGCAAAAAAAATATTTTAACGGATCTCTAATACTAAATAATAAATATTAGAAGCAAAAATTGTAGCAATAAATTATGTTATAAAAAAAGTTTTTATAAAAACTACCACTCTGATAAGAAAGTAGAGTATCAACTTAATCGATGATCGATGGTGATGATGAAAAATAACTAAATAGGACAATCTGTAAACTATTTTCTACGTTTCTTGGATGGAAAGCGATTTATTACCTCTTTAAAATATATACGAAAAAATGACCTAATATATCCTAAAATTAACCTAGCCGATGGGGTACAAACCGTAATAAATAATTATTGAATAAATTATTGATAAATAATTATTGAATAAATTATTGATAAATAATTATTGAATAAATTATTGATTAATAATTATTGAAATGTCTTATGAATAGGAGTTAATTTGAAATGCAAAATGGTTAATTTGATTTGCAAAAGGGTTAATTTGAAATGCAAAAAGGTGAATTTGAAGTAAAAACCTGTAGCTGTATGCACTTTACTGCAGTTTCCTTTAACAGTTTTCCAGTAATTAAGTCGTAACCTGGAGCCTTTTTTGAATACAGGTCATTTTTACCTGATTTAATTTGAAATAAATTATTTGAAGGCTCATCTGGTAAGTTGATTCAAGAAACTTTAATATCTCACATCGTGTCGTTTCCAGATGTTCGGCATTTAAAAAATAAATCAGAGAAAATCTTTATTACAACAGCATTAAATTTATTTTTCTCAACAATAAAATAAATCGCGATTTAGCGATTTGATATATTGTTATGGTGTAAAGTTTGAAGACATTAAAGCTTTTTATCATATCGGAAAATTTAGAGAAAAAAATAACGCTTTCTCACGATGGTGAAACTTGATTCCCCAATCAGTAAACATCGCGATCTGTCACGATTCTTTTTAATCATTTCGATTTAACAGATCGTCATTTTACGATCGCCGACGGACTAATTGGATCTTTCGTTTATCCGATCGGTTTCGGGCATGTCGTAAACGCAATTCGACAACAGTCCTGCATTTACTGTTTACACGTATAAATTTATACGATCTCAACTATAAAATTAACTGTCTGAGAAACGGGGGTCGGGTCTCACCCTTGACCGTCCCTGCAGGCCCTATAAACAATCCAGTCGCTGACACAACTTCTTCTTTTGTTTTACGACCCGTACGTTCATTACGGAAGAAAATCCATTCTATTTATTGCCAACGATTGTTTTCAACAGTAAAAGAACGATTTTATTACCTGCGAAAAACGATTTGCAACATTTTAACTATTTCCCTGAAGCGTTTTAACCTTCGTCTAGGAATCTATGGCAATTTATTCTAGCTAAAAAAAAATGATCATTTGATGAATAAAATGAAAATTTAATATTTCGTCATAAGATCTCAGAGCATAGGAGGAGTTTCTGAGCTGAGCAAGGATCGTTTGCTTTTTGAAGTTTTCGTATTCGACTGCTTGTTAATTTGACATAATATCAAGACATGTAAAACCCACGCCACCTCTAAGTACGTTAGAAATATTATCGCTAGGATGTTGCCTGCCGGCTGCCTGTTGCGCCGTACTCTTTGATGTGTACGTCGAAGAACTCGTGTTTATAACTTTGAAGAATTTAATTAAGCACCCCCGTTGTTAAGTAAATTGAACCGGGGGCGGATGCCCGTACTGGAATAAAATAATCTATCGCCACTCGAATCGAGCCGAGTTGAAGAGGAGAAAGGTTTAAATTATTGTATAAAGGAATTTATTTCTCGTTCGTTCCGAGTGTCTGAGGAATTATTCGAGAAAACGACTCAGTTTCCAGGAAGTACGTCCTCGATATACTCTAAGAATCAAATGATATACATGCGACACACCTATTTCATTCACATGGCAAATAAAAATATAAGCAGCTAATAAACACTCAGTTAAAATGCGCTATTTTTCCTCTGACCCACATTCAAAAAGGCCATGCTTAAAAATGCAAATTGATAACTATTATGCCCCGGGGTGGAATTGTAAATTGCACATCGTACAGCCGAGTGGCGAATAAAAACTTTTCATGTGGCGAAAAAGAATTAATTGGCATGTTACGTCACATTAAACATTTCGCTACATTTGCACGTGTATTACACACACTCCATGTAGCCCATTCCCCTCGTGGTACAGGAGGCCGAATAAATTCCGGTACAGGAACACTGAATTTTTCAGCAGTCTCGTTTGAATTTGAACGGATAACTGTAGGAGCGCACAAGTAAAACTCGGAAATAATAAGACAAGCGTTTCCGAACCGCTGGCGCGTAATGCCAAAGTCGTACAGTATTAAAATTTTATGTTCTTAATATATGTATGTACGAATTTTATATATTAAAAAAAATGATACACACGAATAAATTTATTTCATCGTGTAGTTTAAGGCAATTCAATGGTTAAATGACATCACTCGGATAATCACACAATCTAAGATCTGATCTAATCACAATCTAATCTGATTGGCATGCCAAAATTTCCTATTTTCGAGGGGATTTGCCAGGCTGAATATATAGCAACTGTCCTATATATTAAAGATCATTTAGTTACTGATATCAATATCGATTTACTTCATCTTGCCCAGCTGCTTTTAGGTTTTAATTAACATGCATGGCATCCTTAACTTATTTAAAATAGATAGTTCTCCTCGAAAATAATTATAGTAGATAAGTTTCACGAAAACCCGCGTAAATGAAAACCGCCCAAAAAAGTCAGAGCTCATACAAGACGTTCTAAAAAAAACCACGTAATTTTATTACGCGGTATTTTTGATATTCAATGAATCTAATTTATCATAATTATAAAATATAATATGTTAGCCCTCCAAGTTACAGATACAGGCATTTTCTTCCAACGTAATCCAGTTTCGTTGGCATCAAACTAGCCGTGCCGATAGGGTGCTGTTTGGGACCCCAATTTTATTTTTCTCAAATAACTTTAATATAAATCCTACATATCACAAACTTTTTGTATTTATTAAAAAAAGGCTGAAGAATAAATATCATAAAAATAATCATTGCTATTTATTGTCCCCAATTGCGAAAAAAACAACAATATTCGCTTCTGTTGCCACGGACGCGATGTTTTTTCTCACTAGCAAACGGTACGATGTCCCAAGTTCAAGTGAATCACATACTAGTGCCGCGACAATTTTGCGGTCGGTCTACCGGCGGCGTGTCCTCAGTCTGCGGCGGGACGTCGCCAGGTGTGCCTGTCATTTACGCTTCCTGTTGATTAGTAGAAAAATCCAAAATATCTACCAAATTAAGAAGCATGTCATGAATAAGTGCTCTTAGTCTTAGAATCATCCATTTTTTTAAATATCAAGATGACTTGAAATGCTTGGGGTCTATTTTCCATTAAAAATTTACTCAAAAAATCCTACGTAAATCAAGGGATGTGTGTTTGCAATATTCCATTGATCTACTTAAATCCCGAGCTATATCAGATATAGGTTTCCCATTTTTAACTATTTCAGTTATTTTAAGAGGTCTTTTGCATTTGTTATTGCTTAGCCACCTGATCCCCCTAATAACCCAACACCACCAACCAACAAGTGAACACTATAAATTTTGTAAAGGCTCGTTGCTGAAAACGTGTTTTTGGATTTCATCTCTAGTTAGATTATTAAACAACTGTTTCCGTATGTTTCATATTAACTTTGCATTTAGCTTCCTCAACGATTGTCTTTAACGTTGTAAAAATAACGTTCATTCACAGTTCCTATAAAAGAGAGAATTCGCGGGGGGCTATGTCCGGAAAATACGGAGACTGGGGTATCATAAAGCTGATGTTTTGGCCCAAGATCCTATCACTAGAATTGGATATACAGATCGATACAGAATTGAGTAAGATACAATAAATTGTGTGCAATATAAATAAAACGTATTTCTCGCACAATTGTGATAGATTAATTTAAAGGATGTATCTACGGCATTCCTCATTTGGGGGCCTAATCCGCAATAACATGTACAAGATCGATAGGCATGAAGAAGGTGCAGAAACCATTATTTCGAGGCCGGTTCGATACACAGCGATCTGCAGCCAGAAGGGGCACGGGCCCACGTGCCGCTCGACTAGATAAAGCTCGTTTGATAGTTTTCCCGGCGGACCGGGGCTCCCCCGTAGGTAGCGGCAGCGGCGGCAAAAGTCCAAAGTCCCTGTGGGTCCCTAATTTAATTGCCCGTTGATTTCTTGCCGGACGGGAGGACGTGCCGCCCCTGGGCGAAAATTTCGCCTCTTGCGAAAAAGGGAAATTGCGATGGAAATTGTGATGAACGAAAAGCTTTCACGCCGTCCCGGTCTGATTTTTCACGTGAGAATTTTCTTTAATATATATTCGCGAACGCGGCATGTCGAAAATTTAAATTAAACAAAGAAATATTTGCAATCCGGAACACTGAGGCGTAGTGAATTGTCTGACAGACGCCGGGCGCTTTGCTTGTCACATATTACCGTATAAAAAAATCACATAAAAACATTTTTCCCTATATATATTCATAAAAAAATAAGAACAACATTTAAATAAACTACTAGTCATACATATTTTTAATATTAATCATATTTAGAAATCCCTGAAATGGCTTCCCTTCAATATACCGTCGACATATCGTTACAAGGGGGAAATTTCCGTAAACACATACATACGTATAATATATATATTCGCATCCAACACTGTGTAATATGAATGAATTGGTATTTTAAGTGACTTTTATTTTCAAACTCACTTTCGTATATGCGCATATTATAGCAATGTATAATATTAAACCAAGATTAAACTCGAAAAAAACATATGCACATATACAATTCCGTTTGAGCCGATCGAGAATATATTCGTGAATGCATTTATTATATTTCCCATACACGTCCAGCCGGAACAATAGGGAACCCAGTCGTCAAATCCCAATTCAGCTAAAGTTTCCTTGAGGCGGCGAAACGTTTTGATAAATTGGCCGCATTTGGAAATTGTAAAGTAAGATGTATCACCTGTGATTTATTCTATTCGGCTCAGAAACGAAGTCCCGATTTAAACGGCAATATATTTCACGATTGTATGCCGTTAGATAAACGGTGGGACGTCCTACCTATGGAGTAATGTGAGCCGGGTAAGACGACAACGAAATTTTGCTAAGTGAAGGGATTCATCTTAATCCGACTAACCCCTTCCTACGTTTGCGTCGATCTATTCCGCGGGTTACGATAATTCTCCGAACGTCTACGAATGAATTGTCGACGTATTGGCGTGTAAATGAAATCTGAAAAATTGGAACACATTTTTTGGAGCTAAATCTTCGTAAATTCACAATTAATTAACCAAAATACATTCTGCATTAAGGGATGAAAGACTTATTTTTTGTACAAAATACTTGTATTTATTCGAACCCTTGTTTACCAATATATTCTATTTTATTGAAAAGTATAAGATGTTTATCCAGAAAATTATTATTTTCTGGTTTATTATCAAAACTTACTCGATTATTATACTAAAGCTATTACCAAAATTAATCAAGCCATAAGAGTGGCGTGTCGGTATTGGACGTAGCGACGATAGTGGTTAGCACAATCATGGTTTCGTAGACTCCACGGAGCTATGAGGAGCCAGGCCGCTATCCAGGCCAATTCGGTGACGTGTGTACTACAGGAGATGCCCGTAGCACCCGATCAGACCGTAAATTAAATACGAATTAGCCCTAGCCTCGTCTGATTATTATTGTCGCAATCCGCGCGATAATCCTGGGCTTATGGTTGTCGACCTGATCAGTATTCGAAGAGCCTAAATAACCTGGAGGACGACTGTCACAGTCCTGACGGGTTGAGACGGACGTTTCTCTGTTGGAGATCACGTAGTGTCCTCCAGGTGGCAAAGACCCGCCTCGGGGTTAGAAGGCCACTTATGTATATATGTATAACACTATGCAGGCGTTATTTTATAAGGTTTTAAATCGCGTAAATAGAAGAGATGCACCTAAACCAAAACAACCCTAAAAACTCAATAATGTTACATAAACATATTTTTAGAGTACGATCCCTAGGTTTCATAGAATAATCACTATGATCCATATTGGAGTTACATTTAAAGTCGGACATGGGATGAAATCTTCCCAAATGAGCCCAACTATCTTGGCATATTCTTACTAGATTATATATAGATTATTCTTGTAGATTCTAGACCGCTTAACCTAGCCGTACCGTATTTTTCTTGAATAACTCTTTTAATATTATATAAATCCTACATGTCACAAACTTTTTGTATTTATGAAAAAAAGAGTCTTAAGAATAAATAATCATTGACCTTTATTGTCCGCAATTGTCCGCAAAAAAAAACAAAAATATTCTCTAATGTCGCCAAAGGCACGATAATTTTTCGCGTTTGCATCCGCTACAATGTGCCGAGTGCGAATGAAACCGTGCCATTGACACGTGCCGCAAAAATTCAGTCGGCGGCGTGTCCTCAGTATGCATCGGGATATGGGCGAGTGTGCGTGTCATATTGATTAGTAGAAAAATCCATAATATTAACCAAATTAAATAGTGTTTATAATGATGCCCTATTTACTTCGGCGAGTATGTAACGACTTTGCCAATCTTTTTAGGTGATCTTTGCAGTTATACGTGTTATAGATATATTTGTCAATTCTCGTGATAAAAAACACGTTCTTTCGCAAATTGTTGTATTGATAAGACATAACATATGGAGTATATTTTCTCCAAAAAAATTATGGAATAACACGCATACTGACACATACACAAACAAATATCCAACAGCTACTTGTATGATATGAGGGTTTCCGCATCGATGCCGATTTTCCCAATAACACTAACCGAATTCCCGACGACATGGCGGGCACCTGCGGATCCAATAAAACACACTTAGCCTGTCCTTACCCGCCAAATGAAAAACAATAAAATAATATTGCACCGCACTTTCAGACCCAATATCTTCAGCCGCGTCAAATAAAACGGACGACACTTCCAAGAAGTGCCAGAAAAATCTAATTCTAACACCTTGCGGGAATTTAAATATTCACCCGGTGCGAATGGCCCCATACGTCACTGCGATATTATAACACACGTATGTGTGTGTGTGTAAGTGAAAATTCGGATTATTTGCGATTCGACGCACGTACATTTTTACTAGGCTTTGGATGTGAAAATATGTTTACGAATACTAAGCATTGTTCGCAGTGTATTTTTATTTCATAAATACGACTAAGCCGATATAATCTAATCCCAAGATAAAAAGACTGTTCAGAATAAAACAGGAATAAAAAATATACCTAAATATGCATTTTCAAACACATGAAATTAGGCACGACAAAGTTTTAAATGCTTTGATATTATTAATCATAAATTTCATGATGTTTTATTCACACCCCATTTCCCTCAGCACTCGTTCGTTTAGGAGTAAAATAAATACAAATGCTAGAGTTTAAATAAAGCACCGCGGTACTTGTGCCTAGGGACAAGACCTTCCCGTTGCATTTATACTAATTTGGTTACCTGTCTCCGGCGGCCAGGAATAGTGTGCCAGTAAATCGTAATTTTCACGAGAACGGACCGAGTCAACTGATGTAAACTAATTACAAGACCTCAGAGAGAATAATCCCGATAAAACAACACAACGAACCGACGCAAAATGTGGAGAAGAGTGGCGGCCCGGGTCGGGTTATCATAGCAACAGGGCAATCCCCTGAGCGAGGGAGATTCGACAGTTACACTAGAAAGGATGTCCGTTGTTTTACTGAAAACGAAAACAGCTCGGGTGAAACACAATTTGCGGACCAAAACAGCAATCGCCCAGTCGTGAAATTTCAAGCTGAACAATTGACCCAAATCTGAAACAAATCCATGCAAATATATTTCACTAGACAGTAAGTAATATGCCGTCAATCAAACACAGGGCACAGAACACACACACGCTACATTATAATAATAATATTATCGTTATTATGTTATTACTTATGCCCTTAGATCTAAGGTTATAAAATCCTGACACTAGTAAGTATATTTTTGTGAATAGATTAATAAAATTTATATAAAGATGAAACATCAATATAATATTAAAATTAAATATACACATATCTAAGTATATCCACGAAAAATTTGAAAACTGCAATCCCTTGTCTAAGTAATCTTGTATTTACCATTATTATTACTAGGGAGAAGTTTACGAATTATTGAGATTGCAAAACAATTTTTAACGAGATTAAAAAATATTTATGCATATAATCCAAAAATACGTGAGTTTCTAGGATTAATATAGCGTAAAAATGAAATAACATAAGATAAAACATTGCCTACGGGGAGACGTAGATTTCAGGTCAAACGCGTTTTTGTGTATGTCCGGGGCACGCATATCTCACGCTAGCCGACACTACGCATATGATCGGCTCTAACTTTTACAACGTTTTGATTTTTTAAATATCTTTTTGTTAGATACTTGAGAGTTGTAGCAATACAATTTTTTTTAAAACCTTGAGAGCTTTTGGGCAATAGCAACAAGTACATATAAAATCATTTATTCAGAGCAATAAAAACAGCTGTTGTGGATAATAAATATTTTGCTCTGTCCCAGTGACCCAACGAGTAATGACCTTGAAATTTCAAACACACAAACATTCCATATTATTATTATTTTTATTATTCCTTTAGGCCTTCTAACCCTAAGATACACGTCCGTCTTAACCCTAATGCCAGAGTTGGAATGGTTGTCCCCCAGGTTATCTATATATATATATATAAATATTTAAAATTTAACATTCAAAAGACCATGTTTTATTAAAATTTCAATTCAGTTCGTTTCCAAAAAGTTTGGTGACCCCTGCTATAAGATATAAATATTTTTTTTGCATTTAATTGATAAAAGAGTTATGATTTTTATGTAAAAAAACTACGTTTCACCAAATTTCGGCGATTGCGCCCCGCCCCAGCGCGTGTTTGACCGCGATTCGCCCCGTAGGCAATGTGTTAAGATTAGCCTTAATTTTAATTACACAATAAAATAATTTTATACCGTTCAAATCAAGATATGGCATTAAATATTATAATAATAAATATCATACAATATTAACAAAAATAATTATTTTGACACAAAATATAAAAAAAATATTCAAGGCTGAATTTAAGAGGTACACATTTATAAAGAAAGACCGGTAAAATTAATACAAGGATAATCCGGCAATATGAAAAATACGAAAGTGGAGTAAGGGTAACGTGCCCTAACAACACCTAGGCGGCTAATCGAAGAGGGTCGTCCACCCTTGGAGTCCCACCCCTGTTCCTGGTAAGCCTAATCTCAAAGGATATTTTCGAAACACATAACAATTTCATCCCACACTATTTAGATATCAGCAATTCCCCGGTGCGGAATAATACAGTATGTATCAAAAATAAAATAGATATATATATGTATATTGATAAAACCGCCAGAGAATTCAATTTAACACCACATGTGCATATCAATGGCTCGAAGCAAAACAAGTGTCACAGAAAGTTGACATTGACTCGACCAAAAAATCATAATTCACTCTACGATGTGAGAGGTGTATTGTTAAATTGTCAAAAAAAACACACGATTCACAATATTCACGACTCGCCGTTGCCGCTGTCGTCGCCGTCTTGATAATCGGACTCGGCGCCCGATTGGTCATCGTCCGTTTCTATGTCATCGTAATCGTCGTCGTAGAAATCTGTCATATCGAGCTGAAAAGAGAAAAAAAAACATTAGAATTTATATTAGGTTGAGTCATAAATTTGATTTTGGATTTACTCGCAGTGAGTCACCCGACAAGGGGATTTATGTTTTCACTAGATAGATAAGTGGCCTGTCAGTCATTCGACAACTATTTAGTGTGGTGGACGTTACAGTGGTGTTATTCCGAACTCTTAAAATTGAGAATCAAAGTCATGTGATTTGAGTATTTGTTAGATGAACCAAGGGCTTCGATGACGACATTTTAAATGCGATATTGGAACAAAATCCACGTCAAACGACAAGTTGGCAGAGAGACTTAATATGTCACAATCTACAGTTTATCGCCACCTGGAAAATTTGAGAAATTCAACAAGTTAGCCATATGGTTACCACATAATCTCGGTGACCGAAATAAGGCAGACCGAATGTCTATAGCCCCAAATCTCCTCTCCACCAAAATGTTAAGGGGGCGCAACAATAGTACCGGTGCGTTCCACCGCCGCCACCAAATGTTATAAATAATAGTAGTCCAATAAATGTTAAGGTACCCAGCTCGTATCAAAAGGTACACCATCGCTGGCGCCAAAACGTGCTGATCGTCCGGGTAGTTGACATCGCGCTTCAAGATCGGTAATGCAAAGTAAAAAAAACGCTTTGTTTGTAGAGATGATGTTACTACACCGGTGGTGTTACCGCCAGTTCGATGATAGATGTGATGAAAGGAACCTGGTGAGGACGTCCGGCACGGTACTTGATGATAAAAGATCCCAGAGACGATTCTGGCACGATGATGACTTAAGATCCCGAGACGATTCTCGGTAATGATATGATGAAGATCCCGGAGACGATTCCGGTAATGAGAGAAACCAGAGATGCGGACTGCCATGACGGCGCTGAGCGAATATCTGTGATGTCCAAAATGGGGACATATTTATACCCGGTCCTGGAGAGTCACTGACGATGATGTCACCTAATTTCGTGGGAACTGTTTCCTGCGTAAAATGTGTTCTGTGACACAATTTACGTAATAAGAATAGGGGCGCACTCGAGAATATCGAGAGCCCAGAAATGATACGGACGGACTATGCCGGTTTATAACATGTGTATGGTGGGATCGTCGAGAAATAATCCACCACCAGCTGATGAAGCACAACAAAACGATTACTGCCAATAGATACGTTTAGCAGCTGCAAAGAGTTAATGAAAGAGCGTTCTGCACTTGTCAATGGAAATAAGTGTTATCCTAATTACACGATAACGCCAAACCACACACTGCAAGTAACTTGACAAAAAATTGTGGAGCTCAACTAGTCTGTTTTACCACATCCACCCTACTCTCCAGATCTTGCTCCTACGGACTACCACCTTTTATGTCCCTTACAGAATATTTTGAATGGAAAAACTTTCATTAACACTCAAGGACCCGGTCCTACGTTAGTGCGGAAATTTTCCTAAACGGTAAACACCCGCTCCTGCACTAACGCGGATTCACACGAAACGTGCTATCTAATGCGCTACAAAAGGCTTTCTTTTAAAGTTTTACGACTGGACACAGTCTTTGTAAAATATATGTCATATGTATTTATTTATGGTTAAAAACTGTCCTTGAAATAATAAAACTTTCCAGTACTTACACATCAACTGTAACGAATTTAGATGTCGGTTTATCCATTCAACAAAATAACTTTTTTGGAATATTTATGTGGTAAAACCCGTCACATCCTTTATTACAAAGCTAAAATTACCTACATACTACATAAAGGTATTTCTTTGCTTTTTATCGTCTAAAATCATTTTCACAGCTCGACAATTTTTTATTTCTATGTAAACATTCTAATAATCTAATACAGGTAAAGTATTATAATGATAATACTCTCTTTGGCCAAATTATCCCAAAAGGAAAGTTAGCATAATCATTTTACAGAGCTGCAAGAAATCGCAAAGATCGAGCAAAAGATGGCTTAGGGTGTAAAGCTCTCGGCCTGAAAACAGCTGGTGCTTGAGGGTAATGATATGTCAACTAGATAAGCAACTCGAAAGCAATCCTATAATGGCCGACGCCCGAACCCACCAAATTATGAGGAGAATCAGCGTAGCCGACTCGAGGGTTACAGTATTACTTATTAACAGATTATAACATCAAAGAGGAGCTGCGCTGCTTACTATCCAGGAAGGCTATCGTCTTCTTGTCAACATGGCGACAGCCTAACTTCGACGCTTAAAGTTCATATATAACCATAACCAGGCGCGGCCTCTCATATGTCCCAGTTCGTCAGGAAGCTTAATGCTTTCTATCTTTTGATCCACCTACTAATATCATGTAATGTCACTTTGTTCTATATAAATCTTCTATCCGCTGGTAATCTCTGCTCCTGCCAGCGGGGCTATGCCAAATTTTGATGCCTAGTATAGCAAACACTTATAGAGCCGGGATTCTTCTGGAACCATATTCAGAATATTGTTTCCATGGAAGCAAATATGTTTTTCATTGCATTAGCTCATTGCCGAATTATTCTACATATGTCATGGACCAAGCAAACCGATTTTCCAGCTTACACACACATGGCAACAGAAGCAAATAGTTGTTTTAATTTTTTTTCACAATCTATCTCTTTACAATCCCACCACACCGAGAAAAGAGCCTTATGGTTCGTGAGTCCCTTCTTCGGTGTGGTTTCGGTGTCTGTCCTTTTGTAAGCTATTGCTTTTTCGAGTTGATTGGAAGACATTACCCACTTCTCATCCCGTCACCAGAATTCCGAGAAATGATTCTTCATCTAATTCGAGCAACTTCTCGCACATACCCTCACGTCCTTGTTCTTCTCGCTCAAGTCATGCGGAAAGCCTCCATTTGAAATAAAACATAGCGAAGAAAAAACCAAATTTCTTTTGAAAGATGATCTCCAGTTGTTCACGAACCAAACGAATGTAGAGAACCTGTTGATGCTTCGATGGAAAAAACACATCTGATTAGTAAACAGATCCTTGTCTAAATTGCATCATTTTCACCCCTAATATTAGACATGATATCTGGCAGCATTTTGATGCCGTGCTTATAAAAATCTATAGGTTTGGAAGTAAAATTTGAATATTTTTGCATCAATCTAAAAATATGATGGTAAGACGGAGTGACATCTAGAGTTTTTTATATTTTATGTGGGCTAGCATTTTCATGCCGCAAAACACTTGTCTTGCACGAAAGGAGGATCTTTTATTATTTCACCATTCGTGTGCTCTTGCGAACAGGTGAAGATTTGGATAGAGAATTTATTAGAAAATGTTCCACTAAACTTTATGAACATTGATTTGAAGAAAAAGGAGATTTAACTAAACTTTAGATATAACTATAACTTAAAGATTTGTGAAGAAGCAGCAAATGCAGATTCAGAAAGCTGCCTATGCGTTTAACCTAGACGTGCCGATGGGGTCTATAGGGGACCCCAAGCGACAATGCGCTCGCTGCTCTGGCGCTTTAAGACCCAGTAAAGAATCACTTTTTAATATCTATTATCAGTAATTGGTGTAGAGATGCGATTATCCCGCGGTATGTTGCCCCGGCTCCCTAGCCATTCAAAGGAAAGTATCTAGAGCCATTTTCCACCGCATTACGACTCTCTACAAACTCGCCAGATCGTCAGAAACTCGTTCAGATGGAAGCAATGCCACATCCGGCAGCTGTTTTAGACTAGCCTTTTGTCTATTATCTTTAATTTTTTGTAACGTCGGCGGGCAGCGCTATTTTTTTGTGAAATAATATTAAATATCGCCGACGGTAGATGCACTGTTTCCCCCACTAGCCCTCCGGAATCTATACAGAAATGCCCTGACGGATGTTTTTAGAATGGAGAGTTGCGGCGTAAGCCCTATCGGGAAGACATTTGATTCGCAGGTCGAGTCAGCCAATTCCAAATTGTAATTTGTCGAGAGTTCATAGTTTTCGTCGGAGGATTAACCTATCCGAGTACAAACTTAGTTCAGTCGCAGTTATCCTACGTTATTGAAATATTATGTAGGTTACCTACAAGCCATGGCATTGATTTTGTTTTAACATGAAAGAGTAATATGTATAGCCTTAATAATTGTTTGCCTGAGCCAGGCATCTATTTCCAAGTTGAATGGCTAAGCCCATGGATGGTCAATGCTAGGCCTTAATGATTTAGGACTGTTTATTCAAAATTTTCGATTTTTACATCACATGATGTCAATATCCAGTATGGAGTTCTTCCAGCGATTTTGTCGTTATCTCCTCAATCTTGTCAAAGCTATTTTTTTCATCTTCAGAAATAGGAAGAAGTTGCAGAGGGTCATGTCTGACGAATAAATTATAACCAAAAATTGCTGGGCAAACAAAAACATGTGAAACCTTTTCTACCGTCAACCGTAAAAGTAAGCATCCAATTTGGTTACCAATGTCAAGATAAGTAAGGTACTAATGTACAAATGTAACAAAGTTGTGACAATTGAACTTGAAAAATGTAATTGTCACTACTCCCCAAGTCCCTTGGTCTCGACTTTCTTGACTCCGTCCCTCACAACATGAATTCAGGAGTCTGAAAAGGTCCATAAACGCTCACCAAGGAGTGTGTATGGCTAAATGATGCATTTTTCCATCCAGACTCACAAATGGAA
>JAGXCT010037129.1:127191-137827 GCA_022495035.1 Philopotamus ludificatus | reverse complement strand
ATTATTTTGTTTAAGAAAAGTTAAATAAAGTATAAGAAAAATTGTTTTGAATTTCGGTGAAAAAAAAACGACATTACTTATGGGTATTATTACTAATATTTGATGTTAAATATCGCCGTTTCGTAGATCTTTTATATGAGAGGCCGTCTCTTTAAATATATTCTACTCAAGTTTCAAATGTTTAGATATAGGAGTAGTTGAAGTAAGAGAGTAGGGAAGTGGAGATGCAAGTTGATGCCAAAATGAAAAGAGATATTTTATTAAGACAGCTCCACCGCAGTGCAGTCTCACACCTCAGCCAAGTTCAACAACACAGCTGGAGTCGACTTTGACAAACAATTTGCAGATTGAAAGAAAGCCTCGCTCCGCTGACTGCGAAAACTCTGGCAAAAGTTTCATCAAAACCGAGAAAATTTTATATTAAATTTGAAAAGATTAGAATTATTTTCCACTTAATTATATTATTATTATTATTGCACGTGTACGATTGGGTTATAAAATATGTGTAGTAATGCGGTGCTTTTAACTTAATAATATTTTGAGAGCTGGAGGCTTTTATGAAAAAATCATAATATAGCAACGAAGGGTATCGTGTATCAAAAACATGAAATTCTTTTTTTAACGCTATTCCAATATTAGGGGCGAGGCCGAAATGAATGGAGCGGGGCAACCCAAGGTAACTCAATGCAACAAAATGGTACGGCCTCTATTTCCATAGTGCTGTTCGATTCTAGATTAATATACGAATTACTCTGATTTGATTTTAAATCAAAATTTAATCGAAAAAAACGTATTTTTTCCGTCTAAACTCTCTTTAAAAAAATACCTGCAAGGATTAAATAATGAACTAATATATTGTTAGACAAGATGAGAAAGTTTTTAAGATGAAAATTTAACGGGAGACGATCTCCGTCCTACTTCTGAGTGAATTATACGTTCGGGGTTTCTTTTTTTTAAAGCCGAACGCGAAGAAAAACTTGGTTGATAATCACCGACCGTATTATGCGAAGCGTAAAACTAAAAAGATTAATTTAAGGAGGTTTCTTGATAACGTCAAGTTTAACCTTGCACATTGCCTCGCGTCGATATATTTAACATTTTGCTAAAAAATATTAAATATGGCACGGCTTTAATAACATCATTCAAGCCTTCTTATTGGCCCTCTAATGTGCAGAAAACTTGGCTAGTTTAAAATCACATTAATTTAATTAATTAAATTTAAATACATTGTTACAAAAACAACGTTTCATTGTTTTATAATATGAAAGAGTTTTCTAATTTTCAATCATCATAAATGTATCGTTTCAGAAGCGCATAGAAATATGTTTTATGTAGGTTATAAATCTAGTAACGTGTTGCATATTTTTTGGGAGTTTTTTTTTAGTTTGGTTGAAATTTTGCCTTTGAGAATTCTATAAACAGTGTCGATTTTACTGCCGGTAAATTAATGTTACCGGCGTCCGATTGAATCGGCGCCGAGCGCCAATTGCATCGGATCGTCGCTTTGCCTCGTGGAAGTGGCCGGAAACCCGGCTCATCGGACACGGTGTCGCTTTTAAGCGCACGTGAACATTTTCCAAAATTTGCCGCCAACATTTTTCCGCGTCAATATAATTTAGTGACAATCAGCGTTGATAATGGCCGAGGCGTGTGTGCGGATTTTCGCGTCAATTTTGTGTCGAAAATGCGGCGCGTAATTTTATTTGCGACAATGCGGAAAACCACATACAGAATGTCTTTAAAATAATTAAACTTAATTGTGATAATTAATACAATAATCATTTATCTGTTAATAATGTCGCAAACAGACCACAAATCTGCATAAAAACAAACCTTTTTTGGACAGGACAATAAATAAGCGAATGAAAAATGAATCACCTATGAAATTATTGTCTGCAAAAGACAACGGTTGGAACTATCGTCATCAACCAACCCTACTGGACCTAAAGACCAATATTCATGGCAAAAAAACTTGTTGTGTGTATGATGGTATCGTTGGTGAATAATCCACCGCGAGCTGATAAAGCGCAACGAGAAAATTACAGCCGATACATACGTTCAGAAGCTGCAAAGAGTTAATGAAAAACTACTGGAAAAGCGTCCTGCACTCGTCAATCGAAAAGGCGATATCCTGTTACACGATAACGCCAGATCACACACGGCTAAAGTGTCTCAAGGAAAAATTCTGAAGCTAAACTCAGATCCTGCTCCTACAGACAGCTTCTTTTTCTGCTCCTTACAGATTTGTTTGAAATGGAAAAAAAATGATGAGCAAGTCAATCAGGCCCTCGATACTTTCATTCAGTCAAAATACACCAAATTTTACGAGAAGGGGATCGATAAGTTGCCAAATAGATGGGAGAAGGTTATATTTAACAGTGGTGAATACATAATTGTTTAATATAATTTTGTAATATTTTTAAAGCAAAATAAAAGTATGATAAAAAATCGGAAGTTATTAATGACTCAACGACTTAATAATTATTGTAGTAAACATTATATATGGATAACACTTCGGAGTGCGTAGGGTTGACAATTCTCATGCCACGCTGAAATAAATTGTCAGATGAGACAGGCAACAGTTCTTCGGTATTTGCCTGAGTTTTAGGCTTTATTGTTTGGGGGTCAATGGGTGAACAACTGGTTGGGTAAAATCATCCCAAATTCAAATATTATTATCTAATTGTATTGTCAACTTTTCGATAAAGCACGAACATGTTTGTTTAATCAATTTATTTTAATTGACCGCATCCAAATTATGAAAATTGACTTTAGTATTTTTGGACTAGTCGCTCGGTTTAGTTAATAAATATCAAACAATAATCAAATTCAGGTCGGTCAGTCAAGTTTACCTTTGTGACTTGTGTCCATTATCAATTATTTTGATAGATTGCTCTCAAATGATATTTGTTTTTAAAAAGGCGTCGGCACAGTGGCGCGACCGGCACAATATTTACCCAGAAAAATCATTACGCTACTATGAATTGTTCGGCCTGACGTCTCATTTGCTATTCACTAACGATCTCAATATCGATTTGGATAAATTTTTAAACACAGTCTGCGTCATTAAGCTTGTACATAGCATTAGACATGTCAATGTACTTTAGATTAGTATTGATCAATAAATAATAGAAGCGTTTAGCCACCCGGGGCCGTAAGCGACATATCCGTTTCGTTTATTAATGCTTTAACATTTTCACAAAAAAAAATATATTAAATTTTCTAAAACCGTCCGGAATGGACTTGTATTGTAATAATTTAATTATTTTTCGTAATCGGTATATTCTTGACGCCTTAATGAATTATTTGTGCACGGCCGGAGTACTTCCGTAACCGGAAAATTTCGGTTTCGCGCTGCCTAATTTTGTGCCTAACCAAGCAAAACGAGAGTGCAATTAATTCGGCGCCTCTGGAGAATGCTTTTGACAATAATTGCATTCGATATTGCGCAGAGCAATACACAGTAATAGTGGTTGTGCAGGGGCGGTTAGCGGCTGTATTGTGGAGCCGGATGACCGCAACCGGCATCTGCATTCCAGCAATAATTTTGTATGCGAAACGGTGCAGAACTGAGTCGATTGACTATTTTTATTAGCGTCGAGTCGCTCGCTATATAAATCCGTTGCGGATATTTGGCGAGTTCCATTTATTTTGGCGCAAGTTCCGGGCTCCTCGAGAGCCCCGGATACCTGAAGACAGTTCCCCCCTCTCCGGCGGCGATAATAACTGTAATAACAGTGAATACCCGAATAACTGTTTAGGCGGCGCGAAATAATCACATCATCCAGTCCGATATCCAGGCCGGAGCGAGGATACAGAACCCATTTGTAAGTTAACAAGGTTCGGTCCCCGCATTTAGGAAGCCCGGGACCCCCGAAAGCTTTAGCCCCGAATTATAATTCCGGGACCTTCGGGCCATTACCAGACAGTTGGCGACCCCTTATTATTCCGGGTACGCGTGTGTCCCGTTGCCCGTTTCATTGCACTGTGCGCATCTACTCGTGAATAAATTACACCTGGGATTCCAGAAGAATCCCCGGTATTTTAGGTCGTATATATATAAATGTTTTGATGCTATAACGTAGTTTACAACTGGAGAGCATCTATAGCACACTATGTTACGCATATCATTTGAAATTAAGTCGCGCAGCTTGCCCTTGGAGTACTGTTCTCGCGTGATGGGGTGCAGCTGCCGATGCGCTTTAATGCGACAGAACAATAGCTCTAGACATTGGCGTATTGATGTGGAAAAACCTCCGAATTCGCCGGGACCTATTTCTTTCTATTCCCAAGGAAGAAAAAAAATGTTTTGCCAATGTTTAGAATATAAGGCTAATGAAGATTACTATTTTGATCAAACCGTGTACATAGTATACGATGATGGCGTATTTAGCACGCCAAGCTCCAATAATTGAGAAAGAGTACAATACCAAAGCTGAAACATAATTCTGTGTCACTCTGAAGACCGCCCTGCCCTGCAAGCAACTCTTCTTGTCATTCCAAAATTGTAAACCGTAATAATACACCTAAATTCGACGAGTACGAATAAAATCCGCAACGGTACTTCTCGATAATGCAAGTTAACCGCGACTGAGTGCTGTGTCCGATGAAAACTATGAATTTCGGGAATTTATAGCTACTACACCAGAGTAGTAGTAAGAAGAAGAGATCCACTACGTTCACATGTTTTAGAAATATGTAGGTAGTTTAGCATGCTGGAATTAATTAATTTAATACTGCATATCCTTCGTTGAATAAATAATTGTAAAAACAAATAATATAAATTTCAATCCAACTGAAATAATATAAAAATGAAGCAGTGTCGTGGTTTGACACCAAAGAAAAGATTAGTGTGAGAGACTCGTTCGCCTTGCATCTTTATATGGATGAATGGCGCTTTGGAATCTTTCTGCTATGTCAATCATCAATCGTAGTCAAATTAAATAAATAAAATAAATAAATGACGGTCTAATACTAAGTATTTCGTTGTTTTATAAAATGTAAATCAATAGCGATCGCTTTTTTCGAATTCAAGACGGTTCTCGATGCCTTAATTTCTGTATAACGATCAATTCTAAAATCATCGCCGCATATTTGATAGGCTTTCGCAGTTTGGGCAACAGAGAATTGTTGCACGGGACACGCCCACCCACCGGCGGACGCCGAAGACGCCCGAACGCGTCGCCCTCAGCTACAAGTGTAGAGTCGTAACTGTTGATCGGATCTGCACGTCGCACATATTTATTCGGGGGCGGGGACCTGTTGGCGTCCGTCGGCGGCTCGCCGCTCGTCCGTTGGCGATCTCCGGGCGCCGCGGTGCATCACTGCATTGCACCAAGGCGCCTCTGCAGCCCGGTGCGTCGCCGGACGCGGCCCATCCCCGGCCCGCGCTTTTGGCACGGGACCAATTTTCGTTGGCCGCGTACTCCGAGGCCCGCTTTCGTCGCCGCCACCGCCCGGGCTCCCTCCCTCCCCCCGGCGCTCCACCCGCCGCCGCCTAACGAGGCTTTTCTTTGATCCCCGAGGGCGAAGAAAAAATTCAACCTTCAGACGTTCGCTCGCAGATGAACGAAGCGACGCACAAAATGACACGCATACTCGTCGTCGATTATGCCAATCGAGCTCAACTGGTGTATTCGTAATAAAAACAACTGTTGCCGTCGGCGGCAACAGATTAAAATTGAAGCACACACACGTACACGTCATATTGTAAATATTTACACGTTGCATGAGAGAGAGGGCGCGCCGGAGCGAGCGGGAGGGCGCGCGCGGAACTTTCGAAAGTTGGCGCGCGGCCCTCCCGCTCAAAAGTTTTCCGGAGGACTCGTTGCGGACTTACCGTTGTAAAGGATGGACGGCGGGGGGTCAGCGGCGGCCGGGCTGGCGGGGCCCCACCGCGCGCGCCCCGCGCCCGCCCGCCGCCACACATGCGCGGGTCCATGCGCCCGGCTCGGCCCGCAGGCCTGCCACCCGCACCCGCTCTCCTCCAGCGCTGCCACCACCGATACAAACGTCATTTTTATATGAACAAAAAAAATAACCTAAAAAAATATTTCAAACCCCAAACTAAGAAATAAAATACTCACATATCAATAAACAAGTGATAAATTATAAATCAAACCAAAATGCGACAATGTATTTTATAATTATTTTTTATTCATGCGATCATGGCTAGAAAGCATACATACGCATAATCCGCGACATGGCAACATTTTATCATACAGCCGTCAAATAGTATGATAAACGTCACATGCGCCATAATTCAATGAGAAAATAACTCTTATTACATAGAATAATATTTTAGTAAATAATTAACATTTTTAGGTGATAATTATCTATCAATTGAAAATCTATATCAGAGATGATCAGTGATTTCATATAATAAATTTGTATTCAATGTCCTTCTTAAAATCCATTCCAAACTCTCCCCTGGTAAGTTTAGAAAAAATAAGGATTAATAACAGCTGCTTCTCTCCATCTCATATAAAAAAAAACAAAAAAGATGTTCGAAATGTATTAATTAACATTTAGGGATTTATTCAAAAATGTTTTTCTCGATAAAAAATAATTATTAATTTTATTGTCATTACAATATAGAAAAGAAATCTTGTACATCGATCCAAGATAAAAAAAAAGTCTTCGCCTCATAGCTTCACTTACTATTCAGTCAATATTCTTGTTTTTCTTTCAATTATTGTATATAATATTTTAAACGATCTGTCACGGCGGCTCGAAACCAAGGGCGTCACCCGAGAGGATCTATTTTTTGGAAATATACCCCAAACAGTTCAAGTCAAAATATTGATGAATTCTTCATCAATATCTTTGTGCCCGTGAATATTGTTTTTTTTTTCGCAATTGCGGACAATTAAGGTCAATGATTATTTACAATATTTATTCTTTAAATAAATAAAAAAAGTTTATGATATATAGGATAGGATTAAAAGAGTAATTATAAGAAAAAAAACTTGGGGTCCCAAATGGACCTCATCGGCACGGCTAGGTTAAGATGTAGTAAAAGTAGGTAGTATCTATACTCATTTTCATCAATTCATTATGAGTTTATCCATTAAAATAATTAACACCATTATTATAATTACACTATTACGACACATTAATTATATTTTACTTATAAGATGCATTAATTTAAATTTATTTCATGTGAATTCATACTTTTTATTGTTCGTTAACACATTATTCATCAAAAAAAGTCCAACAGTCTTTGTACAGCCGGCTGTTAATGAGCAAGCAACACTTTTTGCATAATTGTTACTAAAAAAAAACGCAAGAAAATGAATTAAAACATTACGAATTAATTTTATGAAATGGATAAAATAAAATACTTGCATTAATATAAAAATTAGTTTATTACTTATGTTTTATGTTTATATCAATCAAATATATCACATGCTTATACGTACATTTATATAATAATAATAATACATATATATTTATATACAAAAAAATCATATAATAATGAGTTATTTACAGGGTTTATCATGACAAACAAAATATCTGTTTCCATAAAGACTTCTTCTTTCTATATTTAGGTAAGGCGGCTAATATAGCAGAATCAAATGCGTCTTTCAGTCCTTTGCTCGTCCTCGATGAGGTCTCAATGTAATGTACATTCAATCTAGACGCCAACCTCCTGGCTTCTACATCATAAATTGCATTCTCCCCTCGATACTATCGACAAAAAAATCATTATTGTATCGCAATATGATGATGAATCACAATAAATGTGATGTAATAATTACCCTTAACATGTTCATATTTTCGGCATTATCTCTCAGATCAGATTGAGTACCAACTAATATAATGGGCGCTTTAATTTCGGAAGCTCTGGGAATCCATCGATTCTCTATCGACCGGAAGCTCTCCGGTATCACCACAGAGAAACACAGCAACACGACGTCGGCCTCCGGATAACAAACTTTTTTCCGCAATCCCTCTAAGCTATCCTGCAATAAACAAACAACAATATCGATTAATTATTGTCAATGAATCACCGATACGTTATCTGTCGACGCAGTTTCAATGCATTCGAGAATATTATAATTATCAGATTCATAATCGTAAAATTTAACATTTCATCGACATTACCTGCCCCGATGTGTCCAAGAATTCCAATTTGATTGGTGTTTGATCGACGAATACATTAACTGAAACAAAGAATAACACATCGATTAATATTTTATATTTTTGCACGGCGTCTAATTGGCCAATTTTCTAAATTAGATGTTCCATTTCACAACTAAATACGCTGTAGATGATTTTTTTTCAATTATATTCTCCGCTGAACAAACGATTCTGTATATAATAGATTATTCACAGTCGTTGATTTTGAAAAATTGCACACACTTCTTTGCATATTTTATATAAAACAATAAATTGAACTGCTCATTATTATTTATGAGCTCGAATAATTGGTTTTTTTTTTTAGTATAGTTCAATAATGCGAAAAAATACTAATAATATTTATGCTTTACACGGCATTCGAATGCGAAAATTATACTGAAACATAGTTATTGAACGATCCAACAATAAAACTTTCTAAATATTCATGCTGCCGGATTATACTACATTGTAAATTGAATACGGAGAAAATTTAAAATAAAATATATTCACGCATATAATAAGAAATGACGTATGTCGAAAATAATTAATTAAATGATAGTAATATGAACTTTGAATGTCTATATCATCGGCTGATACAATTTTGTATGGACAATTTAATAATTAATTGTTTTGTTTACCTAGTCGTACCGATTTGGGACCCCAAGTTTTTTTAATATAAACCCTACATATCACAAACTTCTTGCATTTGTCTAAAAAAAGTCTAAAGAATAAATAAGCATTGACTGTTATTGTCCGAAATTGCGAAAAAAAATAAAAACAACAATATTCGCTTCTGTTGCTACGGGCGCGATGTTTTTTCTCGCTCGCATCCGGTACAATGTACCAAGTTCGAGTAAAATGTATACTATTAGTTGTATTAGTAGATAAATCTAAAATATCGACCACATTTTGAAGCATATCATGAATAGCTATTTTTATTCTTAGAATAATCCATCCAATATCTTGACTTGAAATGCTTGGGGTCTGTTTTTCATTATAAATAGACCCCTTCGGACAACGCGGTTGTTTTCGACCCGCCGTGACAGATCAGTTATTCAATATAAATATTATCCTCCCTCGATTTACGCTAACTAAAAAAAATAAAGAAAGATTTTTTTACGCGGTAGATACGTTCCATAAAAACCATGTAAAAAAGGTAATATAATTCAAAGAAACATTGAAAATTGATTGCCTATATTTAAAACCCGTGTTTTTTTAAAAAAAAAACGCAATTGTGGTATAGAAAATCATGTAAAAATGGCAATAGTGAAAAACCATTAAATCTTAATTAGGAAAAAAAATAATATTAACAACACGTCTTATGTGTTAGTATCTAATGAAGCGTTTTTTTGTTACTGCAATCCTGATGCTCAGGAGCATTATTAAGTATGAAATTTTAAACTTATTAGTAAAATAATTATTAAGCTTCAATATGTAAAAATATTTAAATATTTAAATATTTAAATTCGAGGGCCCCGAGTTTTTCATCAACCGAGCTCTCAATCCAAGTTCAATTGAAAGGTATAAACATGGAATATATCCCTGTGCATTTAAGGGTTAACAACGACGTCTATTATTTTTATAATAATAGCAAATTATATTTTTTTAATGTCATGTTTTTCATGCGGCTTTTTGGAACGCTGTTCCGTGTCTTTTTTGCGCGGTTTTAATTTACACGGCTTTTCGTGGAACGAAATCTACCGCGCAAATCGAGGGATGGGTGTAAATAAATTATGAAAAATAGGTAGGTAATAGTTTATTTTACTTTTATACAATGTTAATCCTTTTTAGCCCAGTGATACTTTCTTAGTTATATCATTTTCTTCTTTCACATAATTATAAAATTGGGCGCAAGTCATTATAAAATTATAATGACTAAAATCAAAATTACTTCATTTGTCTCCAATGACTAACTGTCTCTTTCGACCATTAAGTTGACATTAGGGAAAATTTTCTCTCCACATTTGCATTGTGGACTGGAATGGCAAATACGTATTCGCATAGCTTGTTTAGACATGACTTCTGATTAATATATTTTGTATCTACAAAAAACTTCTACCATTTCTCTTCCATACTCAATTTCAGTGGCGCGTCGACAGTGTCCGGCGCCTGTGTGCAAAACTTTAATTGTGGCCTCTATACCCCCCTCAACTATAAAAGTCATTGAAATTCTAAAAAAAATAATGAATTAATATTAAATCATCTTGAATTTTTCGCCTCTCGGCGCATATAATCTTCCGGCGCCTGTGTGCACCGCACAATCTGGCCATATGGACGATATACAAATTGGTTGAACAGAATCTCAGTGCTGCCTTCTGTTTCTTACTTGTAATTGTACGTTCTATTTCCTCTAATTCAGGAACTTGGCTGAGAGTCATCCAGTCGAACGCATTGACTTTTTGCAATGATTGTGACCATTTCTCAATACATTCCACAGCAGTGGACTGAGTATTAAAATACGGCGACAGTCCCGTATTTACGGACCGTATGGCAACCCTAAGATTCTAGAGATCGT
>JAGXCT010037129.1:0-124312 GCA_022495035.1 Philopotamus ludificatus | reverse complement strand
TGATATATACGTTGATTTCCTTCTTGCCTACACAAAATAGTATGCAATAAAGAAAAAAATAATTTTAAATTAATTAGGTTAAATTTTATTGCTTATTTAATATCTAAAAAATGGTGAAAAAAATATTTTAACTTTCTTCAGTGAAATCTTGAGCTATGATGTGCTGTACTTTTTTCTATATATTATTTTCAATTGCTTGTAAAATGAATCTAAACACTCGTTAAGATTGAAAATTTCATGAGATTTTCTCAAATTTTCCGGCCATATGCGGCTAGTTTATACTAAATTTATGTGAATCAAACGTTTATAAATATGCAAGTATGGCAACACTAATTTATCATGTATACAAGATGGCGATTTTCGATTCATTTGTTTCAATGGGAGTTCGATTGAAAAATTGTAATTCATTTGTTTTTAGATTGAAATTTATTTAATGTGATTCCTTTCATCGATCCCATTCATTTGCCATTAATGTTTGAATATCCTCATAATTTATATCCTTTTTTTATCGCTTCTCCAGATTTAGCATCCATTTTATATTCAATGATTTAATTGTATTTATATACGATTTTGCGTGTTTAAAAAAGTAAATCAACAAATGGAAAAATTAAAAATAATCTTTAGCAGATTTGTTTAATCAGTAATAAAATTCAGCAATAATAATCTTAGTTTAATATTTACCGTGTACGGAATGAAGCAGCTGTTATTAGCCTACTTAACAACTGCAAAGAAGAATTGTATTTATTCAAAGCGACGATTTTTATTATTATTATTATTTAATTGCGTTGTATTATATATTATATAATTAATTTGAAATAATTCGTTAAATGAAATTCATTTATATGCACTTGAATAAAAATTTATCATTCTTACGTGTCATAATCTAGGAAGAATATAACCACAAATCACTTTTGACATAAAAAGATCGATTATATGAATTGTACATTATCAATTGCACGCGCATAATATGTCATTTCGCAATCGCACACGAAATTTCGATTCGTATAAATTTCTAATTTCCTATCGCGGCAACGCGACCGCGGATGTGGCCAATAATATTCAAAACGAATACCCTTTTGCATCGCATTGCACAATAACGAAGTTCAATTTTCATCAATGGCAACACCGGCGTCGGGAAATGGTTAAAAATTACGGTTACGTACGAAAAAAATGTATTGTGCATTTAATTTGGAATCATTGGCGCTTTTAAAACCAGTTTTCCACAGTTATTTCATGCTCTATTGAGATTGCGGCAAGTCCAGTAACTTGCAACACGACGCGGACATGCGCGCGAAATTCAAATATCATCATCGTTAATTTCTGCTTCTGCTATTGCCGCAAACACCGGTCTATTGTTCGATAAATATTCATGGACTGTCGCATCGTCGAAAATGGTAAAGGTTCATCAGTAAACAAGACGCGTTCATCAACACGACATTGAAATATATAAATAAAAAAATATGTATATAAACAGCATCCTTGCTAATTTAAAAATAATTAAACAATCGGTACGATTATTCCGCCGATAATTAATTAATTAGAAATCTCGAGTGTGAATTGCATGCGTATCATTGCAGAATTGTTTTATAGCACAATCGATATTGAATGAAATGACTTATATTATCTGTGAACATATCGGTAGATTTTTGTCAAGATAATAAAATAATTGATATAATCAATAATTATATTCTCTATATGAAATAACATCCATTGGTATTTTTAACAAGTCCAAATGTCGCATTATGATACATCAGCCTCAGTATTCACCGGAGATTGTCTTCTGCGACTTTTTCCTGAAGATATACAAACATATGACGTTTTGTTTCCATTGAGGAGAATTATTATTAAATGTATGATTTGTTTTCAAGTAAAAAAGAGTTAAGGAAAATTTTAATTGATTCCAGTTGTCCACAATGGACGGGTCCCAATCCCATTGGATATTTACCGGTTCACACGAACCGGTTTTTCAAAAAAATAATGACCCCTCGCCGAGACGAAATTTAGATATTCTCAGAATCGAGAATTAGAAAGACGAGCGATCAAATCAATTTTTTTTTTAGAAGGCTAATTATTTTCCTGCAACTATATTAAATTATCGTTTGATGCTGTTTCTCAATGTATTGGTAAAACATGAGACGATTATCTGGCAATCAAATAATCACCTCATGCTTGTAACTTAATCTGGGTACATTGTGCTGACGATTTGAATCGGTGATTTTAAACGGAACCGAAATTAACATTGATTTATCGTAAAATATAATTGAGAAACAATCGACGTCTAAAGGTTTCTATTAGTGTCATGGTAGAGAAGTTCATGGATATCCAATACGGGGTATTTAATGTCAAACTGTTCTCGGTGAATGAATGCAACGTTTTCTCAATGAGTATTGATACAAGGAAAAACGCATTCAGATAGATTGAACGCACAACATGATACACTTACTCATCGCGGATAATGCTATCTAAAAAACATGATTAATCAATAGAAAATGCACGAGAAAGATCGTACGTTGAGTGTCGATATCGCGACACGATCTGAATTTTACTCGGTATTCGTGACGAATAGGAAAATCATCGTCGAAAACAATTTTAAATAATAAATTATTCGACGATAATTAATATGATTTTTTAATTAAATGTTTAAAAACAAGACGCATCGCAATTAATCTATTACAACTTCCGTGTATCTTCGTAAACATTCGTACAACCACAAGATGGCGGTTTGCGATTCATTTGTTTCGAATATTAATTTAATTATTCAAATGTCGAGTTAACCTCAAAGATATGTCTACCGATTTAAAATGGCGCTCGGTGTTGATCAATTTGTATTTAATTAAATAGATATTGTTGCAATTATAATATGATTTTCTTTCGTAATGTGTCATGTTTACGATCCGACCCTGTTTCGTGCAGTGTAACTGCCAGGTGACGCCGGATCGTCTAGGGATGGATGTCGAACCATTATGCAGGTGCAAGACTTGCGGCCATATTTTACCTGGGTTATTGCAAATGAAGATTTATTTTCCGCATATGCGGTACTTGCCTAATAACGTGCGCACATAACGCTCTGTGAAATATACGTACATGTCGAAACGTCGGCACGAAAGAAAGGAAGGCAGACGAGGAGACAATAGCAATGTCGTTCGAATGCAGTCGTCAGATAAGTGCGCGGGGCGAAATAATTCGATAATGAAACGCGTTTGTGGCTCACCATTATAATTATCGAAGGTTGTCGGTTTGTAGTCGAACTCGAACGACTTTTTCGCGTACGACGTGATCATGGACGTCTTCCCGACGGCGCCGTCTCCCAGCAGCAGGCACTTGATGCTGCCGCCGGACTTGGTCTTCCCCTTGGCCGCGACCTTGCAGACGGGCCCGCTCCTATCACAGAACACTCGGCCGGCGTCGCCATTGTTGTTGGCGGGGTCCCGGTCCCGGTTCCGGTCGCGGCCCGGGAAGTGGCTGGGGCTGTGCACGCCGAAGACGAAGGGGCCCTCGTCCCGCAGGCCGGCCGGCGGCGCACCTGCCGCCAGCTGTCTCTCGAACCCGTTCCTGCCCATCTTCTTACCCGCATTCTGCCTTTGTGCTGCTCCTTCGAGCGTCCAATTTTTTTTTGCGATGAGAGGCCTGCTCGGACCTCCGTAGTCGTCCACCATTGTGGATGCGTTCCGCCTCTGCGTGCGATAATCTCGTTCGAGTGTAAATTATCATTTTTCGCTCATTGTCCGAGCGACGGCCTCGACTGCGGCGGCTGCGACCAGCCGCTGCTCGCGGCTTCGACTCGACTGGCGGCTCGCGGAGAAACGACCTGTTGATTTCTACCTGGCCAGGTATGCTACGCGCCAGGGCCGCATTGCGGCCCCCCGAATACTATTTTTCGACACACCTGTCTCTCGATTGTCGCGGTTTAGCGAAATTTATTTCAGTGATCAGCGTCACGGCTTATAGGTAACGAACGACAAGCGATGTGAAGGTAGCCACGACTGAGCTCAATTAGTACTTGGATGTAAAATTGGGGGGGCCTAAAAATTCAGCTCTCAAAATTAAAAAAGATCAGGTCTGTAGCTACCTTAGGAATATGATGCAGGGCATCGGGGTCTCCGATAATAGGGGGGCCCATTTATGGGCATTCAGAGGACCCCTGATATAAAATCAAAAAAAATATACATTTTGATTTAATTCAGGGATGGACAAACTCCTGAGTTTATGGTCGCCTGCGTGCTGGTCGATCAAAGATATTGAAAACTTTATTTTTTTCTTTAAGTTTTAGACCGGGGACGAGCAACCATTTTTTACAACGGGCCAGATACAAATATAAAAACCGTTTTATGTTATTAATATAACTATATGCTTCAAATTAAAAGCGGCGAAAGATGTACGAGGAAAAGGGTTATTTAACCTCTTCATGCGCGAATTATTTTTGCCAAAACGTTCCAAAAAAATGTATTTTTTTGCTTTTAATTTGAAGCATATAGTTATATTAATAACATAAAACGGTTTTTATATTTTTTTCAACCTTTTTCGGTCCATTTTTTGCACTTTTACGCCAAAAAATCGTACTGCATGTAAAGTCGTAAAATGCATTTAAAATCTATTATCAGGCTATAGCAAAGTAAGAATGCAATTGGAATAAAATAAGATAGAGATCCTTTCATAATTGACGAGAAGATACAATAATAAAACTGTGATTTATTTAAATGCGTATCTGGCTTCACACGAATACGGGTGACCGCGGAAATTGGAACGCTTCTGCTTGACGCGTATACGCGTCAACGCGCATGAAGTGGTTAATGAGAAATTTGGCATTGCTTCTTTGCCATCAATTGGTCTATATTTACAGATATAGACGAAATAGCGACTGTACTGTAACTTCACTGCTAAATCTGATGAAGAACTTTGAACTTTGAATATATTTTGTTGTTGTTTTAAATTTTCCTCGAACTGATTCCGTATTTGGCCGTGAATGTTTTTATAATTTATCTCATGTTTTTTCTCATAATGCCGGTTAATATTATATTCCTTTAAGACAGGAAGAAGATAAAGAAAAACAGCTTTATCTTTCACTCGATTGAAAAATAACCCAATTTCCATTTTATTATGGCAGCAACTGCACTAAAAACATCACATTAAATCAGATAAATAAAGCATGGTATCAGTGCCTATCTATGAAGTCAGCATCATTTCCAAGTTAAGTTAACAAGCCTAGGGTACAATTGGGCTTTCTACCAGATGTCTTATAAGGATTCTTCGATACTTTGAACATCTCGCTAAAAGAAGGATAAACTGAATAAACTTGTCGCACTTGGAAATATACAGACAAAATCACGAATATTCGTAACAAGAATGGTTACGATGACGGTGTCGACTAAAGGTAGAACTCCGTGACTGTGTCTCTCTCATCTGATTATTTTTTACGGACGCATGATTATTTAACATCATTCTTGTAGTTCATAATGAACAAATATAAATTATTTCAGAGAATGTAAATGATTCCACGACAGTACATATAATCATGATAAGGGAGTGATTCCAGACAGCTATGCACCGACAGTATCTGGCGACTGTGTGAAAAATTTTAATTGGCCCCTACTATAATAAAATAAATTATAAAAAGAGTTTTAATCGAATTTTATTTTTGATTTTTTCCGTCTTGGCGCCTCTCGGCGCTCCTAATATTCCGGCGCCTGTGTGCGCCGCACAATCTGGCCATATGAAAGGCGCGTCCTTGATTCCAAACTGCAAGTTAATTCTAGAATTTCGTTCGAAATTAAGCCCACTCTGATTCTTGATCTAAATCAATTATACTCTGTTTTTATTATACAAAAAACTCGATTTTAACGTTTTGGTTCAATCCATTATTTTTTAGTCTTAATATACCTTTATCAACAGATTCTCTATTTCCCCTGTGCTGCTATCATCTGACAACGTTCACTAAAGCAATTTTAATAGTGTTCGTCATATAACTTCTAATCTAATTAATATATTCAAGCGTAATATTTTCAAGAATTTAATTTAAGTTAATTATGTCCAATAATTAATAACATTGTCTGTGGAAGATAACGTTCAATATATATGGTAATAATTTCGTGATTGCTTAATAAATAGTTTTATTTAGGTATCACATGATGCCCAATACGTGCCTGCTCTGAATGAAAATTCACACACAACTGTAAAAGGTTAGATGACCAACCACACGTACGTTTAGAAATACAGACGCACACATTCACACGTGCTTATTTCTTTATTTATTTTTTTACACGAAATAGTCATACACAACCCATAACCTACATGTTCGCTCAAATTCACAAAGGCTTTAAAAAAATATACGACATATTGTTCAAATTTTTTTACGGAAATAATTCAAAATTAATTTTAATTAAATTAAATTAATTTAATTAATATAAATATGACAGCCGCATTGAACACTATCTATCAATTTTGCATAGATTATTTCCCGGGCATTGAATGACTAAGGTAGATAATAATTTTAGACCAGTGTTTTTTTTGGTTGTTTTTAATAGTTGCATGACTCAAGCTAACTATTATTTTTATGACTCAAGCAAACTAATGTGGTCAATATAAATACAAGATTAATTGTATAAGAAAATAATTTCATTCGTTTTTTTATTTAATTCGAAAGTATGCAGCTAATAGCGAATATGGTGTTTTGCAAATTTGTTCATTTATTTCGAGGCGCTAAATATTATCTCAATTTTCACTTTAGCAGATTAATTTTCTCTCGTTTCTTTTAAAGATAAAACCATTCAAAATATGATTAAATGTAGTTATGCGTATATTGATAACACCGTTGTATTCGTTCATGTGTGTTATTTAATCAAAAATATTAATTGTAATTAACAATTTGTCGTTTGATAAGAACATTAAATCAACTCAAATAAAATATTTTAGATTTTCCCCATTACTAAGCAAATAGTGGTATACAGTAAATGAATAATATAATACATATTAATATTAATAATATATTTTCAAACGGAATAGAGAAAAATATTATAAAATTGTCAAACCTTTATCACATAGGCTTTCATGGCCCTTAAATGCATTAGTTCCAAATATAGGCCCCCAAAATATTAACTCTATGATTTTCTATACAAAATAATTTATCAAAATTACCTCTAATTCTATTTTAGTAAATTAAAAATCATTTTTACAAGAGATTTGTGTGTTTATTTGATAACTTTGACATTGAATCTAAGGGGTTATCGCGTGTTGCCATCGCTCATCAGTAGAAATCTTACATGCTATCTAAATTTGTTGTTACGACCAAAGTTTGTCTTTGACAGTTGCAGCACGTGTGCTGCGCTGTTGCATTCTAAGCGAATTGTTTCGTTTTGTTTAAAAACCATAGCTAGAAAATTAAACTTCAATCGTGGTGAAGTGTCGCTTTGAAAAATGGCGAAATTTAAATTGAGTAAGTTATAATCTTCTCGTAAAATGAATTTGTAATTGAGGGTTATAAAATATTTATTTATCGTTAAATGTGTACACTAATCGTTACGGCACATCTGGATTGCTTTTTTTTTACATTGTTACGAAAATATTTATTAACCTCAAAATAAAAGCACATGCATTCATTTATATTTTCATTAATGTTGTGTATTTTTGTCACTTTTAGATAAAAAATCCAAACGTGTTAAAGCAGCTGTACGTTATAAGGTCGAAAAAAAAGTGAGGGATCATAACAAAAAAGTCCGCAGAGAAAATAAAAAAAATCCAAAGAAGGGAAGGAAGCAAAAGTCTATTGTCGTTCCAAATATATGTCCGTTTAAAGATGAAATTCTTAAAGAAGTTGAGGCATTAAAAAATCAGAAAATTGCCGAGAAGCAGGCGAAAAAGGATCAAGGGATTGAAGAAAGAAAAAAGCAAAAAGAAGCTCAAGTCGAAGCCAAGAAGACAGGTGGATTAGAAAAATTGGTAAGTTTTACATATCTTTTATGTAGATAATTATACTCAATAAATTTCACAGCTTGAACCGTATATTGTAATATTTTCCAGATCACAAATGCAGATATGCGAGGAAAACTTCATGAAACACTAACACCAGACAATACTAAAAATGATAGCTTTACGACTGTTAACAAAAAACAAGAAAATTCTCTAAAGTCATATTATAAAGAATTCAAAAAGGTTATACAAGAAGCAGATATTGTATTGGAGATCGTTGATGCCAGAGATCCTATAGGTTAGTCCAATTGTTATTTTACTATTTATTATTGTAAAGTTAACCGCTACTGAGTGCACTTAGTACTCGGATGGGTGAACATTCAGAAGAATTCTGAGTGATGCTGGTCAGCAGAGAGAGATGACCCTCATTTTATAAAAAGTGGATTGTAAAAATATAAGCTGGAAACCAGGCAACAACGCTCTTGTTCCCGGGTGCAGAAGGCAACGGGAAACCACTACAAATATATTCCTATGAAAACCATGTTTATAGTCCACCATATAGGGAATCGTGCACATGGCCACGTTCCTTAGAAATGAGTGAAAGTGGATTAATAGTTTAAATAAAAAAAAAATTATGGAATCACTTCACGACTTGAAAAAAATGTTATTATATATTTATATCAAATAATTTAATTATCTAAAATATTTTGTTTATTATCTCAGGTACAAGATGTCTACAAGTCGAACAAGCTGTGAGGGAAGCGCCGGAAATAAACGATTGGTCGTTGTTTTAAATAAAGCTGATTTAGTACCGAGGGTAAATTTAGATTTATGGCTAAAACATTTTAGAAAATCAGTACCCGCAATCGCATTTAAAGCCTCTACACAAGATCAAAAAAATACTTTGGGAAGAAAAAAAATGTTGAACGCACGTAAGAATGATAAAGTCATGAAAAGTAAGAGATAAATATTATTTTTAGATCAATTACACCATTTAAAATGGATTAATTGATTGATAATTATATAAAATATTAATTATGTCATTCAAATATATTTTTTTTTAACCATAGATTCGGCATGTGTTGGTGCAGAAATACTTATGTCGTTATTAGGTAATTATTGTAGAAATAAAGGCATAAAAACAGCCATCACTGTGGGCATTGTAGGGCTTCCGAATGTAGGAAAGAGTTCTATAATCAACAGTCTTAAACGATCGAAGGCATGCAGCGTCGGAAGTACTCCAGGTGTTACTAAGTATGCATCGTTACACGTCTGACACCGAATATTTTCAATTTATCTCATTATATATTTATTTTTTAACAGACAAATGCAAATAGTACAATTAGATAAAAAGATTAAACTATTAGATTGTCCCGGAATAGTATTTTCAAGCAACACTTTAGAAAGCGACGATGTTGTCGCACTAAAAAATGCAATTAAAGTCGGAAATCTTGAAGACCCGACGACACCGGCGACCGCAATATTACAGAGAGCTAATAAAAATGTTATAATGGAGCTATATAATTTACATGAATACAATTCGTCGGAGGTATACGCTTTGAATATTTTTAACATCCACTGATTTTATTGAAACATATCGATAATCTTGTTTTTATTATATTATTTAGGAATTTTTCGCACAATTAGCGGCAAGAATAGGACGGTTCAAAAGGGGAGGGATACCCGATCAACCCGCAGCTGCCAGATTATTACTGGAAGATTGGAATACAGGAAAAATTAAATATTATACTCTACCGCCGGAAGAACTGAATGATAGGGACGTACATTTAGATGCTAAAATAGTCAGCGCTATAGCTAAAGAATTCGATTTAGATAGCTTCGAAGCTATGGAGACGGAAGCATTAGGATCGTTAGCAAATCCAGAGTTAGAAAAATCTATGCAGGTATTTATATATATATTTTTAATAATTATTTATACAGGCATGTGTTAATTGTGTTTCTTTTTTATTTAAGATTTCCTCTAATGGGCCGGTAGAGGGCAGAGTTATGGAAGAACAAAAGATGCAAATCGATGATTTTGTTCCACTGATATCAGACTCTGTTAATATTCAACAATCTGCAGATAAAAAAGGTGCAAAAAAACCGGATCAAGACTCAAGGAAGCGAAAGGTTGATCCCGAAATGGAACTGGAAGGAAACGAACAGATTGGCAAACGCAAAAAGAAGGATTTGAAAAAGAAGAAGAAACAAATCGTTCGACTTGAAAAGAAGACAAATTTATTAGCTGGCGCATTAGAAAATGTGGAAATAACTGATATTGGCGATGATTATGATTTTAGTGAACATTTCGCTACAAAAGATGAATAAGCAATAAAATAATTGTATCAAATATATTCTTTTTTTATTTCCGATGCAGATTTTTGAGCTAATTCAGTTGTACACAAAATAAAAAGTGTTCTAATATTGTTGACCAATAAATATTATACTTAGCGATTTTCTAATAAACCCAGTATAAAATTTATGAATTATACCATGAAACCTAAAAGCTTTTATTTAACCTATATTCAAAAATTTCTCTTGTAATATTTAATGATAACGACTTTTTGTGACGATTATAAATGTGTGATTAACCTTGACTTAATAATGATTGTACACTGATGATTAATGATTTTCTATATAATGCCCGTTCAAGATATGAGTATAGGTGAATGGCCCTTCGAATGCAATCTAACGCTTATATCAATATGAGAAAAAATATGACATTTACGTTATTTGTAAAAAAAAGCTTTAGTGTGCCGAGGTTTTAACCTAGCCGTGCCGATGGGGTCTACTGAGGACCCCAATTTTTAGATTTTTCGCGAATAACTTAATTTAAATCCTACATGTCAAACTTCTCATATTTGTCTAAAAAAAGTCTAAAGAATGAATATTATAAACACTGTCCGCAATTGCGAAAAAAAATAGAAACAATATTCGCTTCTGTTGCTATGGGTGCGATGTTTTTTCTGGCTTCCGACTCATTTTCGAGATCGGTTGTGAGTGTTTATAACTTCGGCGGTTTCTGAACTAAATTTTTAAGAAAATTCTATGCCAGCCGACGCAATTTCTCCTTGAAATTTTATATTATGTAGCGAAAATCACTTCTTTAAATTTTTAAATCGTCCACTATTAGGAGGAAAATTATGATTGTTGATCTTCAGATGACGATTGTTGAATTATCAGTAGTGCTCTCTTTTGAATAATGTTTCTGTCTATAGGTATGTTTTTGTCATTGCAGACTTCTATCCATATCATAAGAGCCCTTTTCCATTTTTTCTATTATTACTGTTGTATAAACCTGTGTTATACGAGGCAAAGGTGTAATGTAAATATTATGTTTGTAAAATTTATCTATACTGCATTTATTATTTACAGTCACTTGCGCCTTGCTAAAGAAATTTTTGATGATAATCTATATAGAAATCAAAGAATATTTTGAAAGCAGTTAGTAATTTCCCAATATAGTCATTATCTATATATCGTCAGTACGATTCAACACAGTAGAAATCCAATATTATTCATTTAAGCTTTTGAAATGTTAGATTTCAAGTAAATTGTATGATGAGTCATTGTTTCTGTGAATCAGCGCTATGTATAAACAGAGATCCATATAATGCATATCACCGAATTATTTACTAATATTTGCTTTTCTTTTAAATAAATATGTGGCCTAGATAAAATGGATATAAATTTGTGTTAAATGTATCTGTAAAATAATCTATATTCTTGAGATTATGTTATAATAACGCAGATATCATTCATAATACGGATAAGGATCATATTTTGATAATTTTTGTCAATAATATTTTCCATGGGGAGATTTATGCTGGACGTTTGTCTGATTTTGATCGGTTGGCAGAATATTGTGGGTACTCGACCTGTTATGGATGACCGACTGGATTTTTTTTTAGTAAACAACTAATTTCTTTTGTCATAATAATAGTAGCTAGTATTTATAAATGCTTTGTATGCAAGTTTTTTTTAAGGCTGTGAAAGTGAAAGTATATTACAACCGAACGTTGTTTGCTACATTTTTTTACATCAGTACTGATTACTGTATGACGTGTTCGTCTTAAAAGTGTCAGCGCTACGTTCTCTATCGATGGGTATATATTTTTTAAATTTTTATTGCGAAATAAATACATTTTTCAATAAATTATTCAAATCGGAAATGCTGAAAAATAGCACGGACATGGCCGTTGTGTTGGCTGTTTGGATCGCGCACAACACGTCGGTCGCAGTGGTGTAGGACTTCGATTGGTCAGCGTCGGACCAATCGACGACCTACAGCTGTCTAGGATATCGCGCCGTCTCTCTCGCACTCGGAAGCGAGCGGGCTCGTGTCGACGCGCTATTGGCTGGGAGGTTGCGGCGTCCCGTTCGCTCCGCGCGCGCCTCGCTCGCCGGCTCCGCGTCTCGCCACTCGCCCGCCGCTCGTCGTCGCTTGAGCCGCCATGAGGTCCCTGGTCGCGCTGCTGCTGCTGGCCGCCTGTGCCTGCCACGCCAAGGTCTACTTCCAGGACAACTTCGACGACGGTGAGTTAATCCAACTAGATGCGTAAAGCCGGCGCCGGCCGGCGACTGCTTCGCCCTCTTCTTCCTACGCCGGTTGCCAACTCTGCAACATTACTCCACCTCTCACTCAAAATCCACGTATATGACATTCTGCAATGATTATATCAGAATCTATTTAGAATCTAGTATTATTTTGGGAGTACGCCTTCGATATCAATATCCCAAATGTCACATTTTCAAATAAAAAATGTTCGCTATGATATACAGTGACATACGTGGACAACAATCCAAAAAAACATATTGTCACTGCAATATTCAAAGTCATACGTGGACAATACAACTAATTAAATTTATTATATAAAACAAAATTAAATTGATAGGGAGTCGTTTTGACTTTTTCTATTATTGCAATGTTTTGCAATCGAAATACCGCTGATTAAACTTTTATTGTATTGTATTTCAGACACATGGGAATCAAATTGGATTTACAGCGAACAACCCGGAAAAGAATTTGGAAAGTTCCAATGGACTTCCGGAAAGTTCTACAACGATGAAAACGATAAAGGTAAACGATAACATGCATACAATGAAAATATTTGAATATCTTAACGAAAACATCACGTTGCAAGGTTAAACGATATGATAAGACAAAAAGCCACGTTGTCGTTAATCTTAAATAAAAGCATTGCGGATGTATATTCATTATTTATTTTGAAACTATTCAAACGACAATAAACTCTTATAAATAATCCGCACTTGATGTTTTTTTAAAACTAATGATTGATTAAAATATTTTTTCCATTATTGATTTTTTTTTAAGAAACAAATTACTTAAATCATATATAATAATAATAAAATTTTATTATTATCTAAATAAATTTAATCGAAATATTATGACGCGAGGTCAATTATTACATTTGTATATTCGCTTTTTAGGTTTAAAAACATCGCAAGATGCAAGATTTTACGCATTGTCGCGTAAATTCAAGCCTTTCTCGAACGAGGGCAAATCGATGGTAGTCCAATTCTCGGTCAAACACGAACAAGACATCGATTGCGGAGGTGGCTACCTGAAGATATTCGACTGCAAGCTCGAACAGACCGCAATGCACGGAGAGAGCCCGTACGAAATCATGTTCGGTCCAGATATCTGCGGCCCCGGCACCAAGAAAGTCCACGTAATCTTCAGCTACAAGGGCAAAAATCTTTTGATCAACAAGGACATCAGATGCAAGGACGACGTTTACACACATTTCTACACGCTGATCGTAAACGCCGATAATACTTATGAAGTGCTCATCGACAACGAGAAAGTTGAATCCGGCACGTTGGAGGCCGACTGGGACTTCCTGGCGCCTAAACTGATCAAGGATCCCGCTGCGAAGAAACCTGAAGATTGGGACGATAGGGAAATGATTCCCGATCCCGATGACAGCAAACCAGAAGATTGGGACAAACCAGAACACATTCCGGATCCGGATGCTGTTAAACCCGAAGATTGGGACGATGAGATGGACGGCGAATGGGAACCACCAATGATCGATAACCCAGATTACAAAGGCGAATGGGCTCCAAAACAGGTAATTGATCAAATTTTATTTTGAATCGCATTATTACGTCCTCGTCTAATAATTTGAAATTATTTTTAGATCAAAAATCCAGAATACAAAGGCGTATGGGTCCATCCCGAGATCGATAATCCTGAATATGTTGCCGACGATAAATTATATCTACGCAAAGAAATCTGCACTGCCGGTTTGGATCTCTGGCAAGTTAAAGCCGGAACCATTTTCGATAACTTCCTGATCACCGACGATGTTGAAGAAGCCAAGGCCGCAGCATCCAACATTAAAGATATCCAGGTACAGTAAACCCGCGAGTACAGCGAGTGCGACAGTCCCTCCTATAGCTCTGTTTTCTGCAAAACACTAAATTTTCAAAGTCAATGTACATATTTATTAAATATGTAATCATTTATTTATATATTCTCTAGTTATGGAACAAATTATTGCCAAAAATGTAGACATACATTTTTTTATTGGATTTAAACCTTTCAGAATTTTAAACCGTTCTCATTTTGTTATAATAAAATTATTTATTATCAGCTTATATTGATACATCATCATCATTTGCCAGCCACGAGACACTCGCCATCATTCTAAATATTCTTTGATGAGTAATCTGACCTTTTCCACTCTGTGGGCCATATGTATTGCCTCAAAAGATTTTTTAGCAAACAACTTGAACTGGATCTCTTTTATTATTTAATTTAAAAAAAATAATGTCTTTGAATCAGATATCATATTAAACCCTATAGATAGTTCTTCTTCATTTTCCTAATGAGAGTAACTCATAGATTCGACTAAAAGTGGATGGAGTGGAAAAGTATTATTCTTATTGGTATTTATTCTTATATCAATATTGTTTTTTCATATTTTTAGGAAGCCGAGAAGAAAATGAAGACTGAACAAGACGCAGAAGCACAAACTGCCAGCGAAAAAGATAGCGATGCAACAGCATCGGAAGATGATGAAGATCTCGACGACGAAGATAACGATTTCAACAGCTTACCCAGCTCAGAAGTACGTCGATATATTATTTGAATAATTTTACGCTCGTTGTGTATATAATTATGCATGTATATTAATTGAATGGTTTGGTTTGCAGGACACAGAGGAACACGACGAGCTGTAGATGCATCCGACGCCGGACAGAGTACTGTCACTACCATAAACTATTAGTGTTACATTGTGTGCGTGCAGTGATGGTGCGAAATAATACATGCAACACTTATTCCATATTACAGACAATTTAAGATATATTTATACGAAGAAATTCTTCTCCACTGTGTGCAATTTGTTTGTGTTGTCAAAAGTAATTGTAGGCGGGCCTGTTTGCTGTTTCTATTTTATTTTATATATTAGCTTGGGAAATATATAATTCAATTACGTAGGTAGTTGTCCGTTTCATTTTCGCAAGCGGAAACTATTTTCAAGCGTAAGCAAATATCAGTCTTTTGCCAAACGTGTTACATGTGTATGTATCACTGTGTCAAACGAATTGTGGCCATAATAAACGCAATCACTTAAACTATTTGAAATTTTAAAATCAGCATAAATTATTGATTTTATCATTTCATATATTTGTTAAAGGTTATCACACGTGTGCGTTGATTTCATGACTGATTCTGTACAAGTTTGTATGTGTTTGTTAAAATAAAATTTTAATCGAGTAATTCTTTTTTATTTTATTTTTTAGAGTGTACTCCCTAAAAAGAGATTCGGATTCAAAGTCCAAAAATTTAATTTTGCACTGCTCATGATTTCAGTTTCAGAAATTGTCACTAACATCTTGCTCCAGATCTGAAATGTATTTTTATAGGTGTTTGCTAAATTATTTGAAACATTAATTATCATACTTCGATATATCGTCATAAAATTAAGATGCTGATTAAACATTTTTCCCTGATTTTGACTGAAGTTTTTTGAAGAACATTTGTTGAAAAAAATCATAAAAAAACAATGCGTGATCGTCATTGTAGATTAACTCAGGTCGCCAATCACGCATAAAAACATAATAGTAAAATAATAAAGCGTATGTTTAATTAAAAAGTAGAAACATAGTATTTAAGAGAAAATAACGTATAAATAAATATGCAAGGATAATAAAAAAAATGTTAAAATACTGTCATTAATTAATGAGTTATATGAAATTATAAAATTTGATATAAAAGATCAACGAAATGGTGATATTTAACATCAAATAAATCTATATAGTCTGCCAAATACTTGAGCAGAGTAATCGAGTTTCCAAGAGCACCTGTCCCCACATTTGGCGGAAGAAAATGCACACGCGAACGAGCTCGATGGTAGTGAGGTGGCGCCCAAGGGGGTTATGTATTGCGTCAACCTACAGTTGGGAAGAAGTGCTTTGCCTAGTAGATCGACCTTCTTTTCTCAAGAGGTACATACCCCAGGCAGCCCTGTACCCATGTTCTGGGGTAGAATCCAAATCCCTCATGTAGAGATATCTTAGATTTTTTTCTGATTATGAAAATGCAAGCTCTGTTTTTAAATGTTATGATGCTTTCTTATTTCATAATGGTTTCTCCACTAAATCACTTCTCGGTCTAGCACTCGTATTGTAAACTATTTTTCCTTGTATGAAAAATGTTAGGATTTTAACCGTGAGATTTTAAATAATTGAAAACATGACAGAAAAGTGAAACCTTTGAGATTAGCGACATCAACTTGCATTTTATTTATTGCTAAGAAGAATAAGATTCTTGATTCGTCGTAGAAATCATATAAGGAAGGAAAGTCCATTGACCTTTTAAGGACTATGAGTATTGGAAGTATAGAAAAATTTACCATACTGACCTGAGCGTTTCATTTTATATCTCACTCGGCATGTGTGGATGAGATTACTGTTCGACAGACAATTACAGCATTTTTAGCTTACACGTTGATCCATAAGAGGTTATGGAATTTAAGCTGAAGTATTCTTTACATGAAAGAAAAATTTCTGGGAAAATTCTTTACACAAAGTATGTTTACAGTGTAAAAACTGCTTTTATTATATATTTCAGACGATAATTTGGGGTTCTATTGTATTTCCAATCTGTATGAGATTGCATTGAGGAAAATTAGAATCAAGTCTTTCAGCATGTTTTGATAGAAAGAATTCCCATTTTAAAAAATATAGTTATAATTACAGATGCAGATATATTGTATGTCATAGTTTGGTTGCCATGGCGTTTATAAAGATTTATTATGAGCCGATCTGTTTGGGGGGTTTCAGTTGGTTAGGGAAGTACTGGCCTCAACCGGAAAAACGCATCTATTGTATTGAGAATCACCTCCGCATTGAGAAGGGATTGTTTTAGGTAAGTACTGCCCTTAACTCCTCATGACTTAACAGTCTAATCAAATATGAGTCATGTTCTATACTGTTGCAAAAAATGGCATGCCGCTCATGGCGATACACGCCTCTCCACCCGCGCACCCCCCGCCCCCTGTTTTATCGATCTCTTTTTCCTCTTGATGCAACCAATGTAAATACAATAATTGTTTATGCAGTTGTCGTGAAAAATATTTTTAGTGTAACAATAAAATCAATTTATTTATTAATTTATTGCCCGACAGAACAAACATGTCCAAGTTGACAATTTATTTATTTAATCTGTAAATTAAATGTATTTTAAACAGGACAAGAAGTAATTAAAATAATGTGACCATGTTCGCTTTTAAAAAAAATATATGAAAAAAACACAGACTTGACTTAAATGCTATAGAAACTCTCGTCGATAGGAATTTTGGTTTTCTTTTGTTTTAAGAATGCCTAGTTCTTTCGGGATTTAGAAATTTGTTTATCGAATTTTATCGATCGTTTATAGATCTCGACTATTTTAGACTCATATACACTTGATTCTTATTATTATTATATCTATCCTGAATCCTCTCAGTAGCGAATTTAGCACTTGAGGCGCCAGGCGGAATTCAATTTTGAGCCCTAACTATTAATTTAAAATTACGGTGGCCCGAAAATTAAATAACTTTCCAGATAAGCATTATTTATTATCATGACAAAAAAAAACATATTTTATAATTTGAAATAATTTATTGAGACGTATGAAACTGTTTCACATCTTTCAACATTTAAATTAAATTTATTCAAGCTCTTTAAATTCGAGTGAGAAAAAACATCGCGCCCGTGGCAACATAAGCAAATATTGATGTTGTTAAATTTGTTTCGCACTTGCTGGCAATAAAGGACAATGATTATTTATAATATTTATTCTTTAGACTTTTTTTGACAAATACAAAAAGTTTGTGACATGTAGGATTTATTTTAAAAGATTATTTTAAATATACCCCATCGGTACGGCTAGATTAAGGAGGAACCAAAAGACAGTAAAGGGGAAAGATTTTAGAAATACGGTTAGATAACTTTTAGATAAAAGAAAGATTTTAGATAACTCGATTCGATTTGCACGGTGGGATAGTTCTTGAAAACGATTTTTACACGATAGATACGTTTCAACAAAAACCGTATAAAAAGTTATAAAATACATAGAAAAACTTAAAATTGGTTCATAAATTAAAAAAACCGTGTTAAATAAATAAATTATTTAAAATATTATTCATACATATGTATAATTAATAAAAAAATAATACTTTTCGTCACTAATTGATAATATACGCGTAAGTCAATCTTTCTATAGCGCCAAAATAGGGGGCGCGCTATAGAAACCGGCCCTATAGAAGACTAGGCACCTAAACAAAATTTAGGATTAGGTTTTTTTAATTGTATATTGTTTTCCATTCATATATATTAAATGACCTTGATGTATTTTTAGTTTGTTCACGTGCTCGTGTTAAATTTTGTCGTTAATGAAAGGACATTGCTTTTATTTCGCGTGACAATGTATTACATATTTACGAATATGTAATTTACCGTATTATAGAGAACGGCGATCTATAAGGTAGCACTATAGGAAGCACTGTCGCACACGCCCTTAGTACTTCCTAGGATTTGAGAAAAAAAAATGACGTTGATTTTGGCGTTAACCTATATTTTGCATGGCAATCTATAACATATTCATATTACGAAATATGTAATTGAACCTTAAAAAAAGCGTATGTAGAAAACGGCGATCTAGAAAGAATCTGGAAATATTAATAGTACATATTCGTTCTTTTTGGTGTACGGCGTTATTTAAAAACCGTGCAAAAAAGAGTCGAGTTTTAGTGAAATAGATTTTTTTTAAAAGTATAATTTTTATTTATTACTAATTGAAAGCCTGATGTTGCCAGCCTTTTGGACAGTTTTGAATTTAGACAAAGGTTAACGTGATTTTTTTATTTATATAAAATACCTAATAACCTCCACGTGCCCACGTGGAGGTTTTGCTTGACATTCAGATCACACAAATCAAATTTTTCACAATTACAGCAAAATTTTAAATATTTTCAATATGTGTTTTTTTGTAAATCGTATTAAATATTATGTTTTGGTATTGGTGGTTCTGAGGCCATCGATTGGCGACGTCTGTCTCATAGGATTTACAAAAATCGAACAAACAATACGTTTTTCTGTATTTTCGCCGTTATTTGATTAATTTATGTTTACAAACAGATTAATTTTCTTCAATTTTATAAAATCTGCAATAAATGATTATTTTATTATCCAAACTACGACCATTTTTCTAATCATTTCATGGAAATAATTTGATCATATAAAATTAAAACCGTGCTATTCGAATATCGTTTAAATTGAAAGATTTATATTTTCAAATATGTTGTACAAATAAACAGATGCGGAAACCAAGAAGACGTATGGCCCCGTACGAATGAAAAATGTTCTGGTTTCGACGTTTATTTGATTTTCGCATAGTGAGTGCAAGCGGTCTCAGCAACCAAGAACACAACAAAAAAGCGGACTCTGGTGGGAGGAGGACAGACTCGTGAGTCAGGCGGCCTCCGGCTACGCGTCTCGCCAGTCTTGTGTTGGTCTGCTTCCGCGGGTCTTGTGTTAACACCGCCGCTGCTCCTGGCCCTCCCTACCACCGCCGTAAGTCCACTATAACCTTTCAACGCTCTATGGATGCGGGACAGTGCTCACGGAACTCCGATTTAAATCGAAAGCTCATATCTGCAAGCTTTTTTAGTTGATAAAATCGATTGTACACAAGCCTACAATGCATCCTACGTTAAAGGATTTCCCAATCCGACACACGGTCGGTTCGTGTTTACGCACACAATGAAACCACCACAGTTTTTAGAAGGATAAAATGACCATGATCCAAACCAATTGTGTAAACACTTAACACAAACATATTTTCGAACAAAGAAGTGCATCTTTTTTTCGAACCAAGGACAGAATTGGAAGGTATCCTCGATCGTTCCACCATAACCTTTCACCGTAGCTGAAAATAATTAACGTCTACAATAAGAACAGCTCTATAAATATTGTTTTAGAGAAATAACAGTCTTGTACAGTCTTTAACAGCTATTGGCTTTGGGGCTTTATACACTCGATCCGTTACTGACCCATTTGACGAATGTTAAAAAGATTCGAATAATATATAACAATTGTCCATTTGTATGTCTTCAATGGATATTGGTACTTTCTATATTCAAATAAGAGAACGTTCCAATACAATTGGTCTTCCACATAGAAAGGTTTCCGTCTAATGCGCGAATCGGTTTTGCCGGCTCGCTGTTGAAAACTGATTAAAACACAATGTTGTGCAAATACATCATCATTATACGACGATTTATCTATTCAAAATATGCTAATTAAAAAAATGCATTTTTACAGATAATGCTTAAAAAAAAAACAAGTCGGCAAAGCATAATTTATTATGAGTTATGGCCAAATTTTTTTTTAACCTAACCTGTCATGTCACGTCGAGTTAACGCTTGATTTGTACAAATTAAATAAATATTTAAAACGACAATAATATCTATTTCCGTGCACAATACCAATGCACGTGATAGATTGCGATCGTTTGAACACTTCTGCAAACACCGAATCATTAATATTATTTCAAAAGGTGACAGCTGTGTTGCCATATTAAAAAAATATGTTTGATAACAATTATTTATCCGAATTAATTTAGGAGATTAAACTGTTTATTTCAATTAAAACGGAAATATTGACATTATATTTGGTATTCAGTTAACTCGGAATATGTTTGATCTACATTTTTTTAAACGATTTATTTAACAGTAATGCGGAACTGTTCATCGTCGGACAATTGGTAATCACCGCCTTGGCCATAATTTGAATTGAACGCTGTCTTTTCTAGTGATGTGGTGAAGGGATGGTGACGCAAAGGTGTATGCCCGGTTTTACCGTTGTCATCGTGTGATGATGTCGGACTTTACCTGTTTGTCGGCGACTATTAGCGATCGTTACAAATAAACGTGAGTCATACCCATGTGTCTCTGGCATAATATTCACAACTGAATCATTCCCGTCTTGTCTTGTGTGATTCACTGACAATACTTGGAATAATTCGGATCGTTTTGCTTCCGGGGAAAATGATACTTCCTGTTTTGTGACGCATTGTAACCCAGTCTGGCCACATCCCCCCAAGCGTGTTGCGGCGTTGACTGGGGTTAGATTTCTCCATTAAATCGATTTTTTTTTATTAATGAATGATTTGAGCAAACATCGCATTCGTGATAGAGTGTTAATTTAATTGGAGAATTCAATTTGCAGATGTTCGTCTTAAAAATACATAATGATTTTTAATGTGATTTTAATTAAATTTAATGCTAGCTAATAATGTTAATATATTTAATCTAAATTTCCACATTATTTGAATCAATACGATTATTATCATGCATTATGGAATATGTCATAATAAAGACGTTCTAAAATAGACAATTTTACAAAAAGTAACATTATTTCTAATGAAAAAAAATATTATTGTGATTCCTTTTAATATGGTTTACTAACCTGTCAAAAAAGTTAATTCTTCCCATTATAGTTTTAAGGATTATCAAGAAGTGCAGTCCCAAGAATTGTAACTGTTCTGAAACACTTCTGGACGCAATTTTGCAAATGACGTTAGTTTCTTCGGGGATTCTGTCTTTATCTCCTCAATGTTGGCGAAACATTGTTCTTTCATGGTTTTTCATTTTAACACTTACTAACACTTACAAACTTACACCTAAACCCGCATCTTTTTATCGATCTTGCGATTTTGCGTGGCTCTGTAAAAAATGCCTTAATATTTTTTTTCCTATTGGAGATAATTTGGTCAGTATTATACGTATAGTATACTTATATTAGATTATTAGAATATTTAGATAAGAAATAAAATTTTCGAGCTGTCAAAATAATGATTTATTGTATTTTAGACGATCAAAAACAAATAGATATCTTTATGTAGTATGTAGGTAATTTTAGCTTTATAATAAAAGATGTGACGGGTTGTACCACATAAATATTCCAAAAAAGTTATTTTGTTGAATGGATAAACAAAAATCTAAATTCGTTACAGTCGATGTGTAAGTACTGGAAAGTTTTCGATCCAGATAATCTATTATTTCAAGGACAGTTTTTAACCATAAATAAATACATATGTCATATATTTTACAAAGGGCATGCAGAGCAATGAATGAAACTGTGTCAGATCGTAAAACTTTAAAAGAAAGCCTTTTGTAGCGTATTAGATAACATGTTTCGTGTGAAGCCGCGTTAGTGCGGGAGCGGGTGTTTACCGCTTACGAAAATTTCCGCACTAACGCGGGTCCGGGTCTCTGAGTGTTAATAAAAGATTATTAATCAGATTCTTAATTTTTTTTGTAAATTTGAACGAGATGCGTGTAAAAGATTAATTATTATTATTCCTAGATCAGGCACTATAAATTAAATTGTTATAAACACATTTTTTGTATTAAATTCTGGCATACGATTGGATTAAAAAAAATAATCTACATATCCATTTGTATGCATCCATCTACATCCCGCATGTCGAAGCCGATAAATAATAAATTCTGTTCGGGGAACACTCGATGAAAAAATATTTAATTATTCAGTAATGCATTTTACATTGCGGCAATTTGTCTTTTGGCATTGGTTCTTGCTACCCATATGCTGTCGGCCCGATGGATTCTTTGAATATCTCAAGGTGTCCGTGGATAATTGCGGAATTATTGCAAAAAAAATAATACTCGCATTGCGAAAATAAAATTTGTACATGCAAAATACTCTCCCAGCTAAAAAATCCGCGATGTAAAACACAATATTAATAAATATATTCGTAGTAATTGTCCCATTTTATGATAAAATCTAGTACAAGATAACGGAAATGGCTCTAATGCTCGTGGCATTTAGCAATGGTTCCAGCCAACGTATAATTAATTTATTAAATTACTGGATAATTATTATTGCGCGCATTATTGGCGAATAATTCGCGATTGCCAGCTAGATTTTTGAATTTATAATAATATTTTTATATTCTCTATGCGAGACGGTGCTCAACTTCCCACTGCACTGAGTGTCGCCTTGAACTCAAATGGACTATGGAGAAGTAACATAGTGATGACATTTGCTTTGGTCATTGTTTTCTTTAGTTTCGCACAAATCATTTCGGACGTGTACACGAAAAAGAAATATCAGGGACATGCGAATATGTATTCAAAATCATAATTTGCGAATCTGTCATCAGATTAGGGAAACATTACTGAGTTGAATGTACATTTTTAATAAAAAAAAGCAGCAATCTACTCCCTCTATTGACTTAAAGACTATTCCTGTGAATGTGGAAATTACTCTATATTCCATCTTTGCTAATCAGCGAGTCCCTGGCTTCTTACTGGACTTTCTGCAACATCCGTATCCCATCAATCAGCAACTGAGTTAGATAAAAGTTCTTTTCGCATTATTATATCTTCACCCATGGTTCAATATTTGCGAATATGCTTCCATCTTTTTTTGAAAATCATATTAGTACTTGAAAGTCATAAGTATATGAATTAATTGCAGAATAATACAAAAGATACGTCAGACGGGGATTTATTCTAGTACTTATCATATACTTCTTTGGCGCTATATCCTAGGAAGAAATAAAGCATCTTTATACGGTCCAATTTTCCCGTGAGGTCTCTTCCACTAACCCTGCTCAGTTTTCTTCATTAGTTTGACGCGATTTAACCAATCTAATCGCGAAAATCGACAGAATCTTACTACTCTTTCTTTTCTTTTACCTTTTCCTTTAAATTGATACTGTGTTTCATAAGGGCTTATGCCGCATCCTGAAACTCTCGTTTGCAGAACCTGTCCAATGTCCACACCAGGAAAGTCCACGTTCTCGTATTTATCGTCGATCAGTGCTACATTCAAGTAGTGTGGAAAGTAGGGGGGATAGGAGGGCTATTGCTCCGGACTTTGCAACCTTAGGGGGCTTAGTTACTCGATATGTTAGACAAAAGTATAGGAAAAGGCAAAGCGATACTAAATTAAAACTCACCGAAGAAATTAGGATGAGTAGAAAAAAAATCAAAGGCACTTTCTGTGCTTATTTCAAATTTTAAAGGGCCTCTAAATTCTTAATCGCACTGGACCTCAAATTTTCTTTGAAAAGTCGAGCTCGTATGTGGTGGTTTTAGACCTTGTCCTTCAGACTGACATCAGCCATCCATCTGGGCATTCCCATCTCTGTCATATCAAGCATTTACTTCCGCGTTTTCTTCATTGCCCATAATTCTGTTTCAAATACATATTTCTAGATTTTGTTGAATCTTTAATTTGATTTCTTCGCAATATATCTAAATTTACGTCTCGCAGACATAGGTAATAACCGATCTAAGTTTTACAGAGATAAGTCATGTTTTGTGTGTTTTTTTAATTAAAACACTAAACCCTTAACCTTCTTCAAATGCCTTTTGCTTTTAAATGCAGCCGATCTATTATTCCTTGTCTTTTCTCCATAAATTTTTATATTTTAATACATAACTCCCAATTCGGTCCAAAGAATATTTTTTGCTTAGTGTTTTCAGATTAATTAGCCAGCCCTTTAAAAATGGACTTGATTGTTTATCTACCAACTCCATTGTTGGTCACCTGAGTATATTCTACATTACTGTTTGATGCTATAATCCCTTATGGGTGTGTGACTATGGGCAGTGGGGGCTCGTGAGTAAAATATTTAGGGGTGCTGCGGTAGATTAAAAATTTAAAAATGTATATTTCAAACGTGACTCAGTATGAAGGTCGCGGGACTGCTCCGAGGCGCAGCGCCACACAGCGCTTAGTGACGAGACTGCTCCACCCCGTTTCCGCCCCGTATCAATCTAATACACGACGCTGGTATCGCTGAAGAGCAAAAATATTTCTTGCTCTACATCGCGCGGCGTAACACTAAAGAAATACATTTAAATTCTATATTTATTTATAAGAATCCTCACTGAATTATAATCAATAGATATAATTTATTATAATTCAGTGAGGATTCTTATAATTCAGGAGTAAAGAATATCAGGCGGAAGAAAACTAGTAGCTATACAGGCTGTACCTCGACGATGATGAGTCAGTTTTTTAAATTGAGGCCAGCAAAGTCACGCCGATCCTAGCACGTAGGATCCTTCTATGTCTACAGCCAAACGCCTGAATTTGCTTATTTGTGGTCGAAGATATTTATTCTACTTTTTCTTCGAGTGCCTTGTCTCTTTTGATGCGTAGACAACTCTGCCTAAACCATAACAGTTGATGTGACAGAGCCACGACAGCTTATTTTTTTCTAACACCTACAAAAGGTCAAAAGTAATTTATCGACGTTTACGTAATCTCTCGCTGCTTCTGAAGAAGTTGAAGTACAGTCATATACTTGACGCGCCGTCCATATGACCAAATTGTGCGGCGCACACAGGCGCCGGAAAATCAGGAGCGCCGAGAGGCACTAAGAGAAGAAAAATTCAAAAATAAAGAATATAAATTCATTAATTGTTTTGTTAATTGTAGTGGGGGGTCTATACCTTATGGGCCCCATTTAAAGTTCTGCACACAGGCGCCGGATACTGTCGGCGCGCCAATGTTGACGCGTTCCATCCATGGAATCTTCAACATTCTTCGGTAGCACCTAATTCAAACACTTCCATCTGGTTATTGTTCGCTAACAGCAACGTCCATGTCTAACAACTGAACCTTAATAGATGCTTATTGTCATGGAATCTTTTGTTTCTACTAATCATTGAAAACCTCATAGCTTCTCGGTCTTTAGCGTTGTTATATATTTGGTTTTTGACTCACTGACCAAATTTGATCAGATTAGCTCCATGATCGTCGATTCTCTGCTTGTCAGGACAATATCGTCTGCATACACGTTTGGGAAGTTGTACTTATCGTATTACTTTCATTAAATTCGCTCTCGTTTGAATGAATAATGCTTCGACAATGCAAATTCGACTACGAGTGGGATCTCATACACGTTTTGCACGGTCTATCTTAGGATACGGTTTAGAATAATGTGCATTGTAAACTTCCACGTATAGAATTCGACTACTTTACGTGTTAACTGTAACTGGGATAGTGCAACTAGTTCATCCTACTCATATTTCTCAGAACGGCGCCAGATACCCACGGCTGGGGTATCCGCGAAAAATGATAATATATCATTTTCATATATTCGATGTAATATGCAATAGGATAAAATTAAGTATCGAAATTCATATCGCAACTGTTTCGCAAGCCATTGTACTGAATTGGAGATGAAATAATGCTCGATAAATATTCATCTCTCCTTGAAATATATTGTTAACTCACTTCAAGTATCTGCAATACAATAGAAGCCAACGGATTGGTACTACGACAATTAAATAATTCGATTTTTTAGGAAATATATTAATCATTGTTAATTATTTTGTGCGCTAAATACTGCTTTTGTCTCAAAATACGACAATAGAAGGTGTCGTCATACTTGCAATCGGCTCCAGGAAGTTATTCTAATTAAGAAACGTCAAATCATTTACAAAATATTGATCATTTCTCTCTTATCTAATGACAAAACATTACGATAATTAACAGCGTCGATTTAGCATAGGTGTCGTTAGCATGGATATATTCGATCATTGTATTGTTTGGTGTTTTTTTTTATGGTGTTGTTGTTGCTGTTATTAATAATCTCAATTTAAAATTATATGCAAGTCATCTCATCTCGACACATTAATATTAAAGATATCCGTCTGCACGTACGTTTATTATTTATTTTATGCTAATGGCGAAATGCAATACCGTAAAATGTAAATGGCTAATGTTTCTGACACCGTTTATTTCAGCTAGAAAATCTTGGAGCCGCCATTAAAATTTTATTTATCATCTCGCAGTCTTTTGTATTGATATTGTAATATTTTTCCTGGAAAAATGATCGTTAAAATGGCATGTGAATGCGGATTCTCGACACATTTTGCGCATAATTGCAATATATTAATTCAAGAATAAAAAATAGTTATAAATTATTATCACTCGCGTGTAAATTATTCCAGTCGTAATAAATAATTGGTGCAGATAAAGAGAAAAAAAAACGTTTTCATCAATCATTTACGCAAGCTGGATTCAAATTATTGTTGTCATGGAAGTACGACGAGACAAATTCTTATCATGATTGCTGAAATCTCTGTTGTACTTTGCTATATGATTGCTTTTTAATACGAACCGCCAGAGGTTTTCAAGTCCGTATTTTTAAATTCGTGTTCGAATTATTTCATCCAAAACGCCAGATGGCGGTTCACTTCTATCGTTAACAATTACGGATTATGCTCGGTTACGTTTGCAAAGCACGTAACAATAAATAATTAATGCACCATTCGATTGTTAATAACAATTATTGTGTAATTTTATATGTGGCGTGTATTAAATTATGGCGATATATGGAAAATGGCATACATTATCCATATGCTGACATTCAATTTTCAATCAATATTGTATTACAGCCATATACGTTTGATATTTGAATGAATTAAATATTGCGCCAACAATTGCAAAACGCGATTTATAATCAGTATCAAGGTCAATGAATTAACGCTGTAATCCATTAAAGATTTTATTTATTGTATATCGATTCGCATTGTTGTGTATGTACAAGGTTTGACCAAAAAACTAACATTTTTGAATTTCGTGGGCTATTGCATCAAGGCTCGACGATTATTCACCTGAGAAAACAATGAAAAATATTTTTTGGTAAAAAAAAACAACATCAATATGATCCCTAAGCAGCTGTATTCACCAGGCGTGGTCCCTTGCGACTTTCTTTTATATTTGAAGATGATAAAAACACATGAAATGACGATACATTGTATTGTGTAGTGTATTACTATATATTCCGCTTAATTAGGACACATCAGGGCCCAAAAAAATCTTCCTAAGGTTTTGCTTTTTGTCGAATAACTCTTTTAATATAAATCATATACATCACAAACGTTTTGTATTTGTCTAATAAAGCCTAAAAATAAATATTATAAATATTCATTGAGCTTTACTGTCTTCAATTGCGAAAAGAGAATAAAAACAATAATATTCGCTTTCGTAGCCACGGGCGCGATGTTATTTCTCGCTCGCATCCGGTATGATCTGCCAAGTGCGAGTGTAACGTATACTAATGACACGTGCTGCTAGAATTTGACGGTCGGTCTACCGGCGACGTGTCTTTAGTCTGCGGCGGGACTTCCCCGGGTGTGCTCGTCACTTACGCATCATTGTTTTAGTATAAAAATCCAAAATATCGACCAAATTTTGAAGGATATCATAAATAGCTATTTTTATTTCTAGAATAATCCATTTTTTAAAAATAATGATACAATAAAGATTTCATTAATATCTTGAAATACTTGGCGTGTATTTTTTATTCTAAATAGACCCCCTTCGGACGACGTGGTTGGTTTTGAGCCGCCGTGACAGATCGATTAACAATCTTTAAATTTGTCTAAATGAAGATGTTGAAGATTCGGACGTAACGCGTTAAGGATACAACCGTCATTCAACTTCTTCACGAGGAGTGGAAGCTTCTGAACACCGTAAAAAATCGTAAAATTGAATACTTTGGACACATCATTCGTGGAATAAAGTATCGCCTTCTGCAGACCATCATAGAGGGAATAGTGGAAAGTAAACGGTGGTTGGAAAGAAGAAAGCTGCCGTGGCGTGGGAGCTCTAGATTTATTCCAACTTGCCAAAAATCGACAAAAGTATGGAGAAAAAACCAAAACGTAGATCGCCTACGTCCGAAAACGGACATGGCCAGAAGAAGTCAAATTATCATTTTCTTAAGTTGTAGTTTTACATCCCAATTTCTAAATCAATTCAAAAGAAAAAATCCGAAGTAGTCACGCATTTTCGTTGGTTCTAATCGTATCACAGATAACTGAAGTAAACTACTATTACAGCTAAACCTCCTATAGCGCCAATATAGAGGTACCACACTAAAGGAAACTCGTCATATAGAAGACTAGGTACTCATACAAAAATTGGAATTTAATTGTATTTTGTATATTGAACGAAATCAATACATCAAGCATTTTTCCATTCACAGACTTTTTTATTTTTAGTTTGTTCACGAGCGCGAATTATATTTTGTTCCAAAACAAAGGGCCTTGATTGATTGATTGACCTTTATTTTACGCGACATTGCGTTACATATTTACGAATATGTAATTTGATGTTATAATCAAGCGTTTTGTAGAAAACGGCTAATCTGTAAGGCAGAACTGTAGGAAAGACTGTCGCACACACCGCTCTTTAAGAGAAAGACAAGAATTTGAGAAAATCAATAATCTCACAATGTTTTTGATTAAACTTCATATGTGCCAAAGAGTTTATATTATGAATATTAATGTTAAAAATGTTTTTTTTTTAAATTCAAGTTCAATCGAACAATGGTCGTATGTGTCATAGAAACTCCATTAATTCAACGAGGCAAGGGCACGTTTTCGCAATACCATAACACACATTTTTGCATTGAAACAGATCGATGATAGCGATCTGATATTTTCAACAGGCGCCGTTTTCAAAACACTTTCAAATGCGGTGGCGATTGCTTCATTTTCACTCTTTGCGAAATTCGAACGCATTTTCACGTAGATTGATGCGCTTTTTGTGCAAAAAATTGCGTCGTGGACGCGTTGTGTGCATGTTTTCCGACACTTTATTGCTTTTGCAAACACATTCGATACTGCATTTGTATAATACACTCAAGTTTGCAGATTTAAATCTAGATTTATGTTGTGTGTGTTCAATGCAAAAGCAGTTAACCTTGGCGCACGTCCCACACTGCCAAAAGTTCAACAGCTGGGTCATTATTATATATTTTTCACTTAAGAGCGAAATCGTGAATTGTCCTTTTACGACGTATTGTAATCCCAATTTTTTCCATTCATTTTAAATAGCAGTAATTATGCTACACCCCATCATTATTTATACGTGTTTTTTTGGATCATTTCTTTAATAATTCAACAATTTCGACATTAACCCTTTCAATTCCCCTTTGAATTTTTAATAAATCGTCTATTATAATTAAATTAAATATTTTTATCCCCGAACTATATTTAATCGTTATATTATATAGAGAGATAAGGAATAATTCGTTTTATCAAACAATACAAATTATATAAGGCGATTGCGTTATATTAATCAATTTATTGATTAGCAATTATAGAAAACTGTTATGGTCGTAATTCGGTGTGTTTCGTTCAAATTGAATGTATTCATTCGCATGCACGCGTACCAACCTTCGGTCGTTAAAGATAATTTAACGTGTGTACCGATTTTCCATAAAATTCCCAATATGTGTATTTTTTTTAATAAACAATGAATCGGAACAATGGCGGAATGATTTCACATTTTGTTATGGTGAACTAATAACAGCGATAAATAATCGTGATGCAACAGACACGTTCGGATTTTAATTATGAATGTCCTATGCGACATCCACCATCGGAACAATACTGGTTTTTAGCAGTGCCAGCTCACCACAATGAGGTCGTATCTCACGGCTGAGGTCTGAACGGACCCGTGACTGCTCACGCACACCTGATAATAATAAAAAAATCAGGCTGATGGATTAGCAATTGAAGTCGACCGGCTCAGGAGACGATGCGAAGGGCTCTGGTGTCAGGTTAGCCTCTCCGTCTCATCCAGTTGCTTGTCAACTACCGTTCGATTCGACGAATCGATCACTAGCCAACCGAGATGAGAATCATTAGCAGCGGAATGAGATGTTTATAAACATTCTATCCCGTTATAACCAATTTGTATCTAAAATATCATTTTCATCAGTGTAATTTAAAAATATAATCGTGCTCATATATTGCGCTGTTAGGACCGCCGACGCGCTGCGAAAACTAAAACTGTCACCTGGGATTTGAAACACAGCGGTGCTGTTCGTCAATACAAACAAGGATAAACTAATAATTCAAGGCTCTAATCAAAGCATAGGTGGCCTAGGACAATTTCAGATATATCAGTTACATACGTCATCCTGATTTATTAAACAATAATGCATTTTAATCACGCATTACTTGCAAGGTCTTGAGTAAATAAAAAAAAGGAATATGGTTATAAGCAAGGTTATACTTATTCTGAAATATTTAATATGCGATTGAATGAATATATGTCTTTCATAATAGAGAACTGTAGATGTCATCTCTAATGATATTATCGTAATTTAATTAAAAATGATTTCACAATTAATAAATATTTTATGACTGTAATAGATTTTAATCTTTTAATCAAATAATGTTGATAATATAAAAAAAATAACAAGATAATATATGTATGTATGTATGTGCAATGACCTTTCTTATAACTTTGAAGGTACAATGCAATTATTTAAATGCATTGTCGAATAAAAATCGGCGTCATTAACAATTCGTATGTAAATTTCTAAACATAAAATTTATTTCAAGATAAATACGTTCATTTTTCATCGTCAATCTTTGCAACATTTTTATATTATTGAAATTATTACATCACCATGACAGTAAAATTTCATGATTATGCATGAGTGTTCGTACATTATGCTTAATTTTTTTGCAAATCATCGAGAGTAAAAATATATTATAAGAAAAATAAATTCAATTCTATATTTTTATATTGCAATGGACTGATAAAATTTCAAACGACGTCTGAATTAAATGATTTTATCACTAAAATCAATTTCAATACATTATTGCTCTCTATTATATTCCAATTAATCGTTTATAATATAATTTTAATGAATAACATCCGCTCTCATGCGATTTGAAAGGCCAATTGCAACAAAAAACCGTTTGAAGTGTGCAGCACGAGTAAAGTCAGGCATACACCTTGCATGTTATGAAACATTCAATCTTAAACTATGCGAAATTGCATATTTAATATCTTCATTTCACTTTTTAGTATATATTTACGGCTTAAATTCATCAATTCTAAACGAGTGCATTGATAATATATGCGAAAATTTTATATGAATTTATGTTTTGTACATAAATTTTACGTTGTCTTCGGAGGAAATCCCCATGTATACGATCGTACAGGTCGATTTTTTTTCGTTTCGATTCAGCATATACATACATATTTGTTTTTGTGATAATCAGGGCGAGACGGTGGTAGACACGCGGTGCCGGGCACATTTCTAAATTATATTCAAATCGACTACCGCAACAACGACCGGATTGGTGTGAAACAAAAAAAGACGCTCTGGCACGGTGGAAACTTTCATTATTCGTCGCCGGTTGTGTAACCGGATAGACAGAACAACGGCCTGGGTCAGTGCTTTTAAAACACGCTCTTTACAATCAGCTGTTGGGCTGCTATCGTCCAGGATCTGGAGCGGCCGCGGTTCTAGTCGTTCATGCTCCGACTGCGCATATTCCCCCGATCATGATAAGCTTTAAATAAAAGAATATTTCGCTCCAAGACCAAATTGTGTTAATATAAATTGTATATATGCACATGGATGCGCTTTAAATAATGACATCACTGTGACGCAGTCTAGTAAACATGCTATTCATGTTGCATTAGTGCAGAATACATTTTCGCATTTATCATTTTGTAATAGTGACAATCTTACAGCTGAAATATGTTTTTTATATTTAAATAAACAACGATTGCATACTATTAAATTAAATCTATTGAATTGAGCAAAGTTACCCCGCGAATCGTTAATATAGGCGCGCCGTGTAATGCGATATGGCCGTCATTTGCATTGTTAGCGCTTTGATCCGCTAAAATTAAAAACGGCACATAACCTCTAACTGTCAGATCGCCGGCAGTGACACGAATAATTGTAATTTGAATTGTTGCACTTCAATGATTAAGATTATATTTTGCATTGCGTGCTGTGAATTGCAACATTATTCTAATTAATCCATGGTAAATATATTTATATTTGATTTAACGGTATTTTATTATTTTTCAGAGATTTTTGATGTATTGTCTCACTGTTGAAACATGATTTTTTGGATGCAATGGGTCACTTCTCAACATGGGTCTACAATCCGTCATAGAATCATATCAACAGGTTTGTTTAAAAATACAATTTTACTATGAACATTTCATAATAATATTAATATTGCGAGCCTCTATTTTACAATCTGTAGCAGATACTTGAAAATAACGGTGTGTTGAGATTTTACACAAGAGATAAACTTTAATATGCAGGGCCAAAGTTGAGACGCGGAACAATACTCTATTATGTTTAAATACAAATTAAATTCTGTTAAAATATTTATTGTACACGAACGAATCTCATATTACGGAGATTTCAACGCAAGGATTAAACAAAACCCCGCATAAATATGTATTCTTCACTTCCTGTTTTTTTACTGAAGGTTGTGTGTTTTTATTATATATTTTTTTTAAATCTCGTTATATAATTAATTAATTTAATTATATTTGTACAAATTATACTGATCATTGTTGAGTTGCTTTTTTTAATATTTAAAGTTCAATGCTATTATATATTCCATCTCAGAAAAATCCAATCAAAGTGCAAATGAAAAAAATTGTATAAGATGAAATTTTCAGTTGACTAAGTGGAGTATGATGAATGTGTACGGGTATTAATCATTTCTTTCATTCTTCGGCAAGTGGCTGAGCTGAATTAGGCATCCTCTGCGTATTGGCCGGATAATTTCACTTTTGGAAAAGTAGTATAATTAACATGGACGTCTCTGTATTGTAATAACAACCTACGATCGACTCTTTTCAGCGAGAATGAATACACAATTATCGCAAAAGGAGATAATAATAAATAATATTATTATTACTAAATAACAATCATACGAAAAATTGCAAAGTTTCACTTTTGTAATGCTTTTGTATTTGATTGCCGTTAATGATTATGAATGTTAACCAATTAGTTTACAAGTCGGCATGCGAGATGAAAAATACAGTAATTCTAAAACATGACGAAAATCAATCAATTCCATGGTTATATATTTTTTTTATATATATATTTGCCAATAATGCGATTAAATGATCAAAAATTGATGTTAATAAATGCCGTATTCTGCGATTTTATTGGATATATTTTAAAGGGTGAGAAGAAATGAAAAAATCTCCCGAAATGTGATACATTTGCAGCTCGTTGACCCATCGTTCGACCGATGTATAATTTGTGATCACGATCTTAGAATTTTCAACACCGATTAGCAAACACTTTGTTATGGGAAAGGTTAAATTTTAAAATGGAAGTTCATGATTCAATAATTCAACCATTGGAGAGCGCCGCTTTTACCGACATCTGAATTAGATTGGATTCCAATTGATTCCAAAGACTATTAATCTGACTGGTGTACTTGAAAATCAATTGTTATTATCTAGATTTTTTTTTATCTATTCATATTCAATGTTAATTATCTGAAAGTAACAAAAAAAACACATCAACTTTTCTTTATCGCTTCCAAAATTTAATAATTTAATTTCCAATTAAATTTTATTAAGATTTAGATCAGCATTATTTTTTGATTAACATTATTGACTTTTTTCCTAATAATTCTTTACATTCTGGGACTTAAATTGATTGAATAAGGCAATTATTTGCAAGTTTTAAGTCAATTAACCTAGCCGTGCCGATGAGGTCTATTGGGGACAATATGTTTTTCTCAAATAACTCATCTAACTTAATATAAATCTTACATGTCACGTTTTGTATTTGTCTAAATAAGTGTAATAATCATTGACCTTTATTGTCTCAAAATTGACAATCAAAAACAACAATATTCGCTTCTGTTGCCACGCGCGTGATGTTTTTTCTAGCTCGCATTTAGTACGATGTACCGAGTGCCAGTGAAACGTGCGATTGACACGTGCGGCGAGAGCTCAGTCTGCGAATTCATGTTATCCATTTAAATCCATTTAAAACAAATGTCAAGATATGGATGACGTGTTCATCAATATCTTGATTTGAAATGTTTGGGGTCCCGGATAGACCCCCTTCGGACGACGCGGTTGTTTTCGACCTGCCGTGACGGGTTAATTACGTCTAATCATCATAAAATATCGATATACTGTAATTGTATGTTCAACTACCAAGAACAGGTGGGATCAAAGTTTGATGATTAATTTTTAATAATATTTATCTTAACATTGGCAACCATTAGATGTCATAAAATTCCACTTTTTGTGCTTTTAATTCACATTTAGTATTGTTTTTAAATCTCAGTTAACAAAAAACTACTTTTTCTTAATTGATTCGGTCGAGAGGTTTTTTTATAATTACGACACTGAAATTTTTCTTTGGAAAATGATTGATAATAACAAATCTAGTTTCTGATAACTACCGAGTCTTTGCTTCAGATAAAATTTTTTTTTTTATATTATTGATTTTCACTAAGATTTGTAATACGCTTCCTTTCTCTGACTTGTATCATTTCTATTAGGGGGACCAAGAAGAAATCGCGTATTTTATAAACAATACAACAATTGTGCTTGGCAGCATTTTATTCTTTTTTGAAAAAGATAACTTTTTCAGTATTTCATAAAAATAAACAAATGACTTTTCTGAATGTCTAATAATCAACATCTTTGTCTGAGGATTATCACCAGTATTGGGGGCGTGCTCAATTAATCAAATCGATGTTCCTCTGAATTTTTCAATATATTAAAGCCAAGACTCTTAGTTTGCATGAAGACTGGAAGACTAGCTTAAAACAAGATTCTAACAAGGCATTTCAAGCAAGTAATGGCGGTAATATTAAATTAAGTGGAGAATTGACTAATGCAGATAATGACACTGCTGAAGGATTTATTTCTTTATTGTCTAAAAATATTGTAGATGGAGAATATTCTCCTAGCCAAATATTCAATGTAGACAAGATGGATTTATTTTGAAGGAAGAATCACTTTCCCTGGTCATAGAACTTTTAAAAACTGCTTCTTTGTGGAAACTTAGCTGGTGATTTAAAATTGAATCCATTGTTATGTTATGAAACAGAAAACTTTAGAACATGGGAAGGGAAAGACAAAGAATCACTTTCAGTCGGTCGGCAATAAAAAAAACATGGGTTTTTCTACGTAATGTTTAAATATTCAATTTTCATCTCGAGCCGGCAGTTAAGCTATATTCTAAAGATAAAGATTTACAATTTAAAGCATTAATAATCATAGACAATGCTCCGTGCAAATGACAAAATACAATTTTAGATGTGTCACCTATGTGTAATATACGGTATAATATGGTTCATAAAATACGCGATTTCTTCTTGGTCCCCCTATTATTTATCAAAAACGTAGCAAAATTTTTCTTTTTCTAATGCAATTAATTAAATGTGATGTTTTATAGTTCGAAGAAAGAAATATTGGGGGATGATAACAATTTTTTTCGAAGAATAAGAGCGGCATTCTGTATGAAAATATATTTTTAATTGAATACGCTGATTAATTGTTAATTAACATTGTTATTTTCATCTGATTAGCGATTATTGTTATTAAATTTTCGAGTCGATCCGACATTGCACTTTTACCCGCGGCGAAATTCACATAAAATTACAAATGCAAAACAAAAAGTGTTCGTTGCACAATGCGAATCATTTGACATCTTGTATATTTACACAAATAACAAATGCAAATTTGAATTGTTTAGAATAATTCTCTCACGATGTGAATTCGGATACCGAAATAATGTCTATAATGAATTTTTGAATTATTCGAGAGTGTTATGACACGCAGAATAAACATTCGAGACTTTCGTGAGGCAACTGCACATTTCCCATTATTGCCACGATAAGTCGAACATTTAACAAACCGCGCAGAATTGCCCTATTTTGGGTAACCACTGTTTAAAAATGAAAAATTATTGCGATCATCATAATGATGCGTATTGCAAAATCTTTTAGAATTACGAACGATTTAAAAAAAAGAGCGCTTAAAGACGTGTCGCAAACTGTACTACTAACGGTGACAGAACGGGTTCATAATACAACAACCCATTAACGACCGGGTAAACAGAATGCGAGAGTGAAATGGAAATGTGGAAAGAACACAATGTTGAATCGAGTATATTCGCAATTGGACGATGAATTTCACACGATAATAAGCCGGAAAATGGAAAATTACACTACAGTCAGTCCTCGACTTACGCCATTTCGGACTTCATCATTTTATATTTTGCTGTTAGTTGACAATGCACCGGGACATCCGCCTTGTGGCAATGAAAATATAAAAATAATATTTCTACCTCCGAATACAACCTCTACTATTCAAGCAATGGACCAAGGCAAATACATACTTATAAAAAGTATTACCTACAAAATACATCTTAGCAAGCAGTTAGAAACGGAAAATCGTTAACCCAATTTTGGGTTTAATTAACCCAAGAGTACAACATTCATAAAGCTGTTCAAAATATTGGTGATGCCAGGAATGAAGTGAAATATCTACTATGAATAACGTATGGAATAAGCTCATCCCCCGATTGGTTGAGGAGAGTAGTACACCAACTGAAGAAGTTGACGTAGTTCTTCAAGATCTTGTTGAAATAACCAAAGAACTACATTTAATTCTAGAGGTAGACGATTTCGTTAGTTTGATTAACAGTCATTCGGCGAAAATAAGCTACGATGTATTGATGGAACTTGTGGGGAGGGGGAGGGCTAGGAATTTTTTTTTCAGAAGAAAAGGAATTAATTGAACAACCAAAGCAATTAGAAACTGTGAAGATGGGTGAATATTTAAATATGATCCGGGATGGTTTATCTGGTCTCGAAGCTCAAGATGCTGTTTCAAAAGCAGTGAATAATGATGTTGCATGCTACACTTTAATTCATGAAGAAAAGAAAAGAGCTAAATGACAATTAACACTGGATCGATACTTGAAGTAGTTCGTCCATAAAAATATGTATTAGAAGGACCCAAATGTAATGTCGTATTTTTTTAATGAAACTGAACCTCATATTTCTAATCATTTATTTAACTTAATTATACAAAAAATGACCTTTTGCCATCTATTAGGTGAATCTAAAATGCCTTTCTTATAAAACTTTGGCGGCTTAGAATCGAAATAGACTGAAAGGGCCGATTTTATTTCATCTTTTGATTTAAAAAAAAAACTTGTAAATAATGCTGCAATGAGCGAAAAAGGCTGATAATCGATGGAGCCAGGTCTGGAAAATAAGCTGGATGCAATAAATCTATCAAACCTAATGTTGCTACTCTTCTTTCTTCTTCAGTAACTCATAGATACCGCGCCATGTGTTTGTTTCTCTCAGTCAACGCATGGGGGACCCAAATGTCTTCTTTTGAATCTTTCCCATTTTTTTCAGGTATCTCGATAATTCTTCGATATTAAGAGTCGGATTTTTTTCAATCTCTTCTTTAAGGGCTGCTCTATCCACTTCATGAAAATGTCCACTTTAGGCTTATTTTTCGAATCAATACTGCCTGATTTAAATTTTTTGAACCATCTTTGACATTTCCTGATGTTTGAAGCGTCTCCATAAACATCGAAACTATTTTTTGTTGCCTTCGTTGCGTTTTTTTTTGCGTGAAACTGAAACAGCATACAGCTACTCAAATGTTCTTCCGAAGGACACGTCTCGGTCAATATTAAAGGGACACGTAAAATATTTTGTTTTCTACGCAAAACGAAGATTGGAGACTTCTTACGATACACAACATATTCAAACACGTCTTTCTCAGTCAAAGGACGAAAAAAACTAATCTGAAAATATGCTTTCCGTAAAAGCGACATTACATTTGGGTCCATCATTTGAAACAAAAACATATTTTTATCCAAAAATGGTAAATTTTGTGTTTTTACGCGAATAACAAATTGATCGCGTAATTCGAGGACTTACTGTATTACCAATATCTCATTTTTATGTCTGTTTGCCCAATTTTACATCTATTACTTAAATTCTATATAAATATTCATTTTTTATGTATTAAATGTGTATTTTATGAGATGCACAGCACTGAGCTGGTTAAAAACATTGAGAAATGTCTCAATCCTATCGCTTTTTCAGAAAAAAAAAAACGTAACGCTTTCACGTGCTGTGTAATCAAATCGTTTCTTCTCGTATTCGTTTACTAGAATTATGCCGTATTTGAATATAGAAAAGCTTATGTATTACTTTCGATTTCATCGCTATGTGTACACACCGTAATGGCATTATAATTAGATTAAATTTGTTATGAATGAAAAGAGAACAAAGATTCGATTTTATTTGGCTTTTATTGCAGTACTTATTTTAATACAATGTTATTTTTGTTTTTGTTATTATTTAATATCCATAATTATATTATAGATTCAGTCTGCTTTCGAAACGGCGTCTCATATTTTTATCTATCGTCTTCTCGTCGGCGGACATCCGAATCTCGGTGCTTGCTACCATGTCTGGAGTCTTCAGCTCCGTTAGGTTTCCTGCCGGTGCCGGTACGACGAGCACGCCAACAAAGAATTCGTTTGGAAAATTAAAAGGAGTTATGGTTCGGTGGTCGCGTTATAAAACCGATTTTTACGTAAGGATGTAAAAATCAGCGGAGCCGGAAACGGCTTCGGATAATTGAAAAGTTTCGCCAAGAGCTCTGTGAAAGATTAATTCTGCCAAATCACGATCGATTTGAGCATAAAATTGCGCTGTGATCCGAATTGGTCGCGCAACTGTAAAAACAAGGTCGATTCTACGCGTTTGACGGAAAATTAATTAGCGCACTTATGGCCGATGCGCCAAGTGTTACGGCCAAAGTTCACAGCGTGGCGGTTAAACGCGCGAGATTCAAACGGACACGTTCCGTAATAATCGATAAGTAATGTTTAAAACGAATTTAATAAATATGTAGATTAATTTGCACATGTTTTGGTAATTTTATTCGATAATTATGATTGATTTTCGCATCCATTGCGGATAATTTCATTTAATCGTCGATTAATCAGGCCCAGGGGTCGCAAAACTTGCAGATATATAATTGTAAACAAATTAACAAAATACTCTACTAATAAAATAAATGACTTATATACATATTCAATTTAAAACTGATACTTTATTCGACTTAGTTGGGTTACAACTTTTTATATGCATCTTAATTGGGCGTAGTAGAATTCTAGAAAATTGTTATACATCCTCGTCCAGTCAGTCCTCGGCTGATGAAGGCGCAAGTAAATCTTCATACCACAAAAGATGTGAATGCTGAACTTAACAAGATTATGACAAAATACACGAGAGTAGCTCCTGGATATGGACATATATGTATATATCAAAGACACGAAAGGGGATTATAGGAAGCAGGTTCGAAGAATGAAAATTTAGAGACGCGACGGAAAAGAGGAAGACTTTGTCAGACAAGATTTTGAAACCGAGGAATCCAGCAGACCATTGGTATTAGTAGTAGGAGGATGAAAATGACCTGGTGGAAAATGATTTCAAGTGACTTAGTAGTAGAAGGATAATCAATTTCAATTGTAGATTCCCTGGCAACTTCTTGATATAAAAATGTCCTCTAGACTTCTAGTGTGAACTACTCGAATATAGAGTAGTTCACACTATCTATTTTTTTCATAATTTATAGAAATATCTTATTTTTTCCTTCGAAATGAAGCAGAAGAAGGCTTTAAACCGTCCTTTTTTTTATTTCGTTTCGATTAAAATATAAAAACGGAGTTTTCAGTGTTTTGTTCAACTCTGAGTGATTATTTTTTTTTAGTAAAACGAAACCCAAAATCAATAAAAACGGAACGAAACCCCGGAGCTTATCCGAAAAGAAATAACGGTTCATATCAGTTAAAACAAATAAAAAAAAACTCAAGAACTGAACTGAAAACTAAAAAACTTACTGCAGTTAAAGATTGATTTTTCTTGTAACAAGAATCCGTGAGAAAATTCTCAATTATATTCATTATTACATTGAAAATTCCTAATTATATCTATAATTATACTTTTATTTATTAAAACGTTATTTTTTCTATTTTCGAGGCAATATGACAACATAAAGTTTACATAAAAGCAACGAGTTTAAAGATAGTATTGAAAATGACGCGTCTGAACAGAAGCATACCTCATCTGCGAGACATTTCGGCCTCAGCGGTCAAACGTTCCATCAACATTCTGGATACAGCGAAAGTAGGCAATTTTGCACCTCAAAAAACATTAAAACTTCGAGAACGTCCCAAAGCCTACCAAAAAAATCTAGCAAAATCAAAAGAGCAAGACAATTACAAGACGCTAATAGCGGCGATGTCAAAGGTTTTACTGGAGAGGCATCTCAGCATGAAGAAAAACGATTAGAAAAAAATAATGAGGGGACTTGTCGCAAGCGTTCGTCGAACCTAACGAGTTCAAGATAGAGGACTCGGCCGAACTGAAGGCCGAGCTGAGCGCCGAATCCATGAAGTTCGGGGAGAAGCACAACAGGAAGAGTGGAGCAGATTCCAACTTTTTGGACATGTTGAGAGGCGACGGAAAAACTATAAAAGCCACCGTGAAAGACGACACTGAATACAGCGCTCTGGGAAGGAGCGATCCGGATAATCAGGACGAAGCACAGGGCGCCGGGGAGAAGACGAGCTTCTGGCGAAGATTCACAATGAAAAACAAAAACAAAAGATGAAAACGCTGATGAACTCCAAGACGTTTTGCTTATAAATTTATTGCTTAACATTCCGATGATAATGGGATCACGGTGCATAAAAAATACTCGGAAATGATCTCTAGCTATATTTATGTAAATGAGTCTTTTCTTTTCTGTAAAATAATGTAAAATAAACTATATTAGATGTTTAATGAAACTTGCTAGCTCGTTCCTACTATCGAATGATAAATTGTAAGATATGTATTAATATTTTTTAACACTAGATTTTTTGATTTATATTAATATTCCAAGTATTTTATAAAAATACCGAATATTCAAAGTGCATTTCCCTTTTATATAATATTAATATGCGATGCGCTAATTGCTTAATCAGTATTCAAACACGTTTATGAAGTAAAAGTTAAATTATATATTTATATGAAAGTTTCATAAGCATCTATGTAGCAGATGTGTTGTCAGCAGAGATAAGACTCGGTGTCTTAATATTTTAAATTGCCAAATAGTCTATTTTCCTATATAAAATTAAGTGATTGTGGGTGATAATAGACTTGATGATTAATTTGTGATATGTATTAATAGTCGATTGTTGAATAAAACAATCGATACTGATTTTTTCGATTAAATGGTATCATATTAAATTAGGCTAAGTAAATGTATATAAATTGATACGAATATTTTTACTAATGTATTTTACGCTTAAAAATAACCGAAATATCAATTTGTGAATCACATTTTCAATTACAAACATTTTTTTTTATTATATTATTAATTATTGTTGAATTGTCTCATTTTTGTTTTGGAAAATTATTTAAATCAATTGAATTGTAACTGAATCATATTTTTTAGGATTGATTATGATTTTTTGGAGTTAGTGCATTATTATATATTTAATGCTTGTGTGATGAAGATGACTGTTTAATTTGTATATTAATTGTAATTAAAATTATCTCAGTTTTATTGGTTTTATTTATTTAAATAATTTTATTTGGATATCTCTCCTTTACCATAAAATTTTGTCCATTTATTCTTCCAATCTCGATCAGAATAAAATTAAATGTATTTTTTTGTCTAAAAATAATAAAACAACCAACCACCTTGAGTTTTAAATATTTATTCTGAATATGTGCATAAAACTTGTGGATCCATTCGCCGTCAAATTATCATTTTTTAAAGTGATATTATCGATTACTACTTAAATTAAATTATCATTAATATTTTATAAAAACTACTCTTTTCTAAATATTATGTAATTGGATATGCATTAAATTAAATTAAAATGAATAAACTAGTATTAACTTCATGAGAAATAAAAATATTTGACTTTATAGAAAACATATATAGCAACTATAGGCATAACCTTCAGATTCGCTTTTTTTGGAATTTATATTGTTTTATTATTTATTGTAATTTCATTTTTTTCTTTAAATGAACGTGAATATATTATATTGTTTTTTTATAATTCAACAATTAATAATTATAATTATTCAAGGTCAAATTATCACATTTTTTATTGGTAGCCGTATTAAATGCATATCATATTAAAAAAATGGAAAATTTTTAATAAAAAACGACATCTTTATGAAGTCTACGTATTCGCTGAGCACGGTTGCCTGCAATTTCTTCCCGTGCTATAAGATGAAAAAAATAACATAAACGGACGATGAATAAATAAAGAATATTTTAGAAAAATAATGGGTATTTTTATTTATTAAATCTCATATAAAAATATTAAATATACGTATTTATTATGAAAAACATCAGAATCTGTCGCTAAAAATTAGGGGGGAAATATATTTATGTTGTATGGCAACACTCGTACGCAAATTAATTAATACATCGAATGTATTGCCTCCATGTAGCTTTTAGCCACAAAATGAGACGCTCATCATACCTAATCTATTATTATTTTTTGCTTCGAAATTGTTAGCATCTGTCTCCGCTAGATAATCATGATAATTATCGTTGTTTTTCATATCACTCACTGGATCAAAATATAAAGTTCATTATTTCGTCACAGTTGTTACGCTGAACATTACTATATTTTTTTTAAATGGCTCGTCACGACATCTGCGAAAATAGTCATTGAAGCAATGTTACTTTTGTCCTCGGTACAATAATTATTTGAATAATGACGTTTTCATACTATTCAATAAGACCTCATATATATATATTATATTATAAAAAAACATATGTATCGCTGTATATGGCAAGAATCTGCATTCATTTGTTTTAATTTAAACCCTCGCGCGTTAATGTCATTAACTCGCATTTTTTAAACCCTGCGTCATGGTCTTAACAGATGAATGAACGTGCATAATATTAAATGTTTTATCATTGAAATATGCAAATGTTTACTCGTAAAACGGAAATAAATATTTGTGATGAATACCAAATGTAATTTGTACAATAGTACAAATTAACAAATTATATTGCCGTATAAATTCAGATATTGATGAATTATTTTATTTAAATTTTGTGCTTTAATTTTTTTTGTCTAGTACAGTGTCTCTATATAAAAGTTAAATCGAACCTGTTTTATACATAAAATTATACGGCGGGTCGATGTTCGTGTTGCAGAAAAAACTAGTTCGCATGCAACCTTTTTATTTGCTGTGAATATTATATCGATATTATCTTTGAATGTATCTTACGTTCAAACATTTTGCCTATAAGGATTATAAAAATGTGTATACGCTAGATTTTTTTATAGATCTGTGTATCCATGAAGCGTCTTTATTAAAAATTTTCAAATGTTTCTTACACGAAAGATATTATTAACATGACTCGAATTATCACATGCAAAAAAAATAATATTTACATTGTATGCAAATATAATGAAAGAACTATTCATGAACTTTACATTACATATATTTCGGAAAGCGGTCATCGATATAAAAAGTTAACATCGTCCATTCAATAACACTGACATATAACAATATCATCGTTGTTATTAAATCACAGTTATTTAAAATCAAACCTGATTAACTTCCTATCTGCAATAAACAAGTTTTTTCACCACACGTACATTATAGCAATTGACCCAAAGTTGAAACGTGTTGTTATTCGAATAAACTAGATTGATGCCTCATTTCAATATGGATAAGAAGACTTTTTATTTAACAGTAATACTTGTTTTATTTTGCCACATGCCTTATATCATAAGTATATCTGCGAAAATGAAACGTATATCAATTTTCAAAGATTTTCGTGTCTGTTTGAGTTTAACAATGTTGCGGTGAATGCACCACAGTGGGTCATTAGAGATGATTGGGAGGTTAACATTATTTACGACCGCATAACGATAAAAATGCTCTGTATAACGATAAAAATGCTCTATAATTCGATGGGGCATAACCCAGACCTAGAGCAGCGATTTTAGTATTTGGCCTTATTGGCCAAAGGCAGATCCGGCACCGGCAGAACCACATTATTTTGCGCAATGGTCCAACATCCTCAAAAACTACTTTTATAATACTATCTTGCGTGGTCTATCTGGTTTTTGAAAAAACCGTTAGGCAAGAAACGAGTATTGATATACAAATTCGGTGTTTATAAGTATGATACAACAATGAACTCGATGAGATACGATGCCAAGTTCAAAACTAGTCTGGTATTAAAATATACTATCATAAAAATATTTATATGCACATATGTTAATGCATTAATAAAATGGCATTATTTTATGTAAGTTTTATTAAAGAAAATTATCATAAAATATGCGAATCAATAGGAGTTCCACAACTTCGGAGTTCATTCTAATGCAGTTCACTCGGCATGTTAAATTGCATTATGCATTCAGCCTCAAATTTATAAAAAAAAATCATTATGCAGATCCAATAATTAATTAATTTATTCTTGGCCAATAAAATGTAAATAAATTGGGTAATTATATTAAATTATGACTCTAGAGATTATACGTAAAGACATGCCCTAATAGATTTAATTTATGAGTATAATTGTGGGTTGTAAAATATGACTTAAGCTTTTCCACTCCTTGAACAACTTTTAAAAAAAAATAATCTCTTTTATTGAATCGGATATCAGATCAAACCCTATAAATGCTTCTTATTCATTTTCCCAATAAATATCTCTTTGTAAAAAAAATGTAAAGAAAATATAACGAGAGTAACTCATAGATTCGATTAAAAGTGAATGGAAAGGGTTAATAATAATAAAGATCTTACGTGCCGTGACCGCTAACGAACGTTGGCAATCATAATGGCCACCTTTGTCCTATCCATTAATGGCGTAAACCAGAAGGTAGCATCTCTCTCAAACCACTGTCGTAGTTTCTTCAGATATTATTATATCATTTTCTGACGTGCCAAGAATATTCGTAAGAATTTTCTAATATATACGAGTTAATAAATGCATTTTATTTACATTTTTAAAAATAAATGAGCACGGCTATATGGAATAGGTCAGAAAATATAAAATATCTTGTGTCGAAAAACGACAAAGGGCTACGAAGTATGTCGAAAATTTATAAACCGTATGTATATGTGTAGATTATTTCATGATTTCGTGTTCATATGGACCGTAACTGTGTCAATCTTTAATTTACGTTAAAAATATTCCTATATATGTACGTTTTTATTTCAAAATGTTAGTTATGAAATAGCTTGTACGTGATATCAAAAATATGTTATTTAAACGCAAATATTTTTTAATAATCCAAAAATGTTTTTACTTTATTTTAAATTAAAATTTACGGTATTTGTTCGCCGCATTGTGATTTCATTTAATAATTATTCAATTAATTATGCATGGAACAGCAATTCCGATTATTCAGCGCTTAATCATTTTTTTCGCAGCTCTTTCGTCGCCAATAAGTAAAAAAAATGAAAGGGGTGATTTATTACGTATTAAATTTCGCGGTGTGCGATTTTTCAAAATTAAAATTCATTACATGCAATGCAAACGTGTAACATGTGAATCGGTGGGTTTTAATTATCGGGAAACGATCGAAAAGGAAAATTTAAATTTGCACAAAACCGTTGCAGCGTGTGCGAAACGGAACGGGTCTAGTTGACATGAGGAAGGAGCGTGGTTGGAGGGGTGGGGAGCGAGTGACGTTTAGTGTTGCGGTAGAGTCGGTGTTGAGCGGACCTCGCCATGTCTCAGCTCAGCAAGCTGGCGTCGCGGCGCGAGCTGCAGGCGCTGGCCGGCGTGGCCGCACTGGCTCTCGCCTTGCGCACCATGTCCTCGCTCCGGTCCACCAGGTCAGCAGCTGTGGACCCACTCTGGACCAACTCCCTTTCTACTTTTTATAATCGCCAAACCCTTTTGCATCATTGCAACGCCGTTGATTGATTTCGACATGACATGTCGTTTTCTTTTGATACACGGAGAATTTATATGTGAAGTTATGCAACGATAATACGATAAAAAAGATTTAATTAGAAAAGCAATGTTCACACAAAGCCATTTAATACATTTAATTAAAGTGTAAACTTTGAACGTTTAGTAAATTGGCATAAAATTGAATAATTATTAAACTTCAATTCAAAATTTGTGTCTCGGTGTATGATAATGTGTAGAAAAAACAAATATTATGGACAAATTATTAATATAATGTTGTACTAATCGTTGAATGGTTGTGACAAGAAGTTACAGATCAAAGTTCTCTATTATAATAATGTGGATAAAAACTTAAATTGAAAATACGCATAAATTATATATTGCCTCTGTATATCAAGTACATAACTCGTTTTCAATCCATAACGTGTTATTATTAACTTAAAAAAATCTCAATAAAATTACTTATGATAATTACCGCATTAAATCTTAATTTGTAACACATACATTACGGATCGGTTACATAAATAATCAACATTATTGAAAAATGTCTGTCATTCTATTCCATAATGATTTTTTCCCACTTAATTTTCGGTTAAATTGCAATAATACAATACGGACATATTGATAAGATGCTTTATAATTCTCGTCAAATTAAATAATAAATCCTAATTACATCCTGATTTGAAAATTTGTTTATGTTTTATAAAAATTAATATAAACATATTCAATCAATTCCTACGATATTGAAAATATGGTAATTTCCTTTAATAAATATTTTTTAATTAAAACATCAACTTTTATAGATTATTTCTTATCTTAGCAATTTGACCTTCGAAGCAAATAATTAGCAAAACTACGTACAATGATTAAATGTCTCAGCATTTTTATTATCTACATAAGATGATTGTATATGTATTTGATTTATATCAATTATCTATGGACAAAATCGATCATAAAAATTTTTCTTATTATTAATCAAATGTATTTTTTTTTATATATTTCAATAGGTCAAATATAAAACGGCGAAAACCAGATCAGCCGAGACCCGAAGATCAAATTCAGTATATGATCGTGGAAAAATCTCGCCGAGGTCCGAAAGCCCAAGTCGATGCAAAATTTTTTGCTCAACTCCGCAGCTTATTGCGAGTAATGATACCAGGTTTTTGGTCCAAAGAAAGTGGATTCCTTATGCTGGTTGCGGGATCGCTTGTGGCACGTACTCTATGCGATCTTTGGATGATACAAAATGGAACGCTCATCGAAGGGTATATACGTTCATTATTAAAAAAATAATTTTAAAAAAAATATCGTAAAATCTAATATTTATTTTTTATTTATTTATAGAGCAATTATTAATATGGATAAACCGTTATTCAAAAAGCGTTTGTTGCAATTCTTCTACGCCATGCCTTTGGTGAGTTTTATAAAATGATGAGTGGCGGATTTAGTACTCGAGAGGCCCCAAGCGCAATTTTGAGGCCCCACACCTACTCAAAATATTTTCACTACCGTAACACCATATGATGTGCATTCTACGCACGCGTTTATTTGTTTTGGACACATAATTAATTTCACATCAATTTATGTAAAATTACAGAAAGAAAAACACAATTTAATTTATATTGCTTCTTTTTTTTATTAGCTTTTCGATGATCGATATTAGCGATCTCGATCTTACAATATTTATTATTAGAAAAAATCAGCGTTTTTTTTTCTTGGTCCGAGGAATCTTGCAGGGCTGTATGTCAAGGGCCCCGATTCTTTGCATAATTTTGTCTTAAGGTAGCTGCACTCCTGAATCCATGGATTGTGGTCTGGGGAACAGTCAGTGCACACGGTTCGAAATGTGACCGTTAATTTAGGGAATACTGCAAAATCATTAATTAACTTTGAGGCCCCAGACGTGCGCCTAAGGAAAATCCGCCACTGGAGGTGATACTAAATATTTAAAATAATGTTTACTGACGATTTATTATTTGTTTAGGTATCGCTTGTGAATAACGTAATGAAATGGAGTTTAGGAGAATTGAAACTTAGACTTAGAACTAATATGACAAAGAATCTATACGAGCATTACCTCAAGTGAGTATTCTTTTATAGTCTTTTAATGAATAATAATCATTTTGTATTCATTTAAAGTCCGCAGGTGAAGAGTTCATAATTTACATTGTTTATGTTTAATGTATAACTCATTCCCGTCGGGTCGAGCTTACTGAAGCCAATTTATGTAACGGTATTTACAATTCTATTTACAAAAATCGTAAAAACCGTTAGTATCGCGTTTAATTTATAGTTTTTTTGTCGAGGTTGCACGATTAATTTATTAAAAAAAACCTTTGCTATTTTGCAATTTGAATCGAAATTCTCTTTTAATAAAGATTAATTTTATATACTAATGTTACTTTATCATTTTTTCAGAGGGTTTACTTATTATAAGATGACCAATTTAGATAATAGGATAGCGAACGCCGATCAACTTTTAACGGCCGATATTGAAAAATTCTGCGAAACTATCACCGATTTTTATAGCAATATATCTAAACCAATTCTCGATATATCGATATACGTATATCGACTAACAGTAAACCTCGGAGGCCAGGTAATAAATTGTGATACACTATTATATTTATTTCTATATATATATATTTATTACAATTATTAGAATAAATTTACAGACTCCTGGTGTGATGTTAGCTTATTTACTATTCTCCGGGCTATTTTTAACCAATCTGCGGAAACCTACAGGTGAATATTATTAATATATTAGGTGAAGCATGAAAAATGACAATATTTTTTATTGTTATCTATGATCTTCCGCCACAGATTAGGCAGTTTTTTAATCCCTCTTTCGTAAAATTAAGCCAGTTTTTATTAAAATACGACTCCAAGTGATTTTGGACTTGTTCAATTTTTTTTATCTTGAAGCGAATGTTCGAAGGTGATAGTTCGAATGTACAACATTAGATGAATATGGCAGATGTTTTAACTTCTAAATTTAGCTTTCTTATTTTGTTCTGCGTAATTCTCGTTGCATTATAATTCCGAAAAAATCTGATCTTTTTTTGACCTAACCGTGCCGATTTAGGACCTCAATATTATAAATAATCATTGTCCTTTAATGTCTGCAATTGTGCAAGAAAAATAAAAACAACAATATTCGCTTCTCTTGCAACGGGCGTAATGTTTTTTCTTATTAGCATTTGGTACAATGTACAGAATGTGAGTGAAACCGTACTAGCAGCATGTGCTGCGAGAACTCTGAGTTGGCGGCGTGTCCTCAGTCTGCAGCGGGACATCGCTGAGTCCGTGCGTCATTTGCGTATCATATTGATTAGTAAAAAAATATCAACCCAATTTTAAAGCATATCATGAATAACTATTTTATTCTTAGGTTATTATATTATTTTTTTTTTAAAAAGTCAAGATATTGATGAGGAATTCATCATTCATCATTGGTTTGCCAGCATGGTTCTTCTTCATACTTCCAAATTAGTTTCATTTAATTTTTCGCTTTGCTCAATATATATCGTAATACAATATGTTTCAATTATTAATATAATATAATTTATAAAATAATTTCAGCACGTATGACCGTAACTGAACAAAAACTCGAAGGTGAATTCCGATACGTGAATTCTAGATTAATAACGAATTCGGAAGAAATTGCATTCTACCAGGTATACCTTCAACTAGATATAATTCAATCCATATCTTAAATTATATTAAAACTATTAATGTTTGTTTTATAGGGTAATAATAGGGAAAAATTAACTTTGCTAGCTAGTTTCAATAAATTAACTGCGCACTTAAGGAAATTCTTGGAGTTCCGCGTAGCAATGGGAGTTATCGACAATGTTATCGCCAAATGTAAGTACACATATCTTGATTAATAATATTATAGCAACTGTTAATAACTAACGTCTCATTTTTTTATAGACATTGCTACCGTCGTCGGATTTTATGCTGTCTCGATTCCATTCTTCATAAAGGATCATGCTTTATTATCCGATTCATCGAAGGGAAATCGTTTCAGTGTAAATATAATTTTACATAATTATTCCATAACGCTAACAATAGTCGTCTGATATATGATTATGAATTTTTAGCACTACTATACTTACGGCCGTATGTTAGTCAAGCTTGCGGAAGCAATCGGAAGACTAGTATTGGCAGGTAGAGAGTTGACTAAATTAGCCGGATACACGTCGAGAGTAACAGAATTGAGAAGCGTCCTGAAAGACCTTAACGAAGGACGATACGTACGTACTATGGTAGAGGGATCTGGAGCTAACGGACTTAAAGGTACTTATTTTCGCTACGTATTTAATTATATCACTGTATATATTATGACTTTTGTAATATTTTTAGGCGAGCCTTTAATTCCCGGTTCTGGAAAAATAATTTTCCAAGATAACATTATTAAATTCGACAACGTGCCGTTGGTGACGCCGAATGGAGACGTCTTGATTAAAAATTTAAGCTTCGAAGTGAAGTCTGGCATGAACGTGTTAGTGTGCGGTCCTAACGGATGTGGTAAATCCAGTTTGTTCAGAATTCTTGGAGAATTGTGGCCCATGTTCGGCGGTACTCTTACGAAACCACCGCGAGGCAAATTGTTTTACATTCCTCAAAGACCTTATATGACATTAGGAACGTTGAGAGATCAGGTAACGATTTATCAATGCTCATTATTATATAAAAATTAACGATTTAATTACGATGATTTTATTTTAGGTTATATACCCGCACACCAAGGATGAGATGATTCGACGCGGAAGAACCGACGAAGAACTCATGAAATTCATGGATTTAGTGCAACTTTCTAATTTATTAGTTAGGGAAGGCGGCTGGGATGCCATTGCCGATTGGATAGATGTTTTATCCGGAGGAGAAAAACAAAGAATTGCTGTAAATACAATTTAATTCAAATATTTTTAATTAAATGTGTAGTTATTTTTTTTTTTTGTAATATTTTATAGATGGCGAGATTATTTTATCATGCACCACAGTTTGCAATTTTAGATGAATGTACCAGTGCAGTATCCGTCGATGTTGAAGGATCTATGTATCAATATTGTAGAAAGGTAAATTAATCGTATAATACAATTTTCGTAATCATAAAGAACAATTTTTGTGAAATATTTTTTAATTGCAGGTTGGCATAACGCTCTTCACAGTGTCTCATAGAAAATCGTTATGGACCCATCACGATTATTATTTGCAAATGGATGGCAGAGGTGAACTGAAGTTTGAACCGATCGTTGGTACCACCGAAGAATTTGGATCATGATACAATAATAGAATGAAATATCATAAAGTAGACATATTTTTACTTTGTTATAAATATTCTATTATCGTTTTTATTAAAGTTATTTAGTAAATATATTCAATATGGGGCTTTTAGGTTTATATTTATCATGATAAATAGTTTATACTGAACAATCCATTAATTTAATAATGAAAATGTGTAATTATATCCATATGTAATGATCGTTTGCGAAAATAACATATATTTTATATATTGTGGTGTAGAGCTTTATCGCAATTGGGATTGTAGTATTCCCGAGCTCGGCTAATAACGGAATTATATTTTTTTGTAACATTATTCAAGCATTTGCACATCACATTTTAATTATTATTTAACTAGTTACACGCCGTTGACGTCCTGAAGTGCAAAATTATGCATGTTAATTATATATAAGAAAATTTGTTTCGAATTTGTAGCGACATTTCATATTCTTCAAGTTATCAAACTTGACATACAACCCACCATTTCGAGGGCGAAGAGCGCCAAATACAGTGTTGCCATTATAAAAAAAAATCAAGGCGTTTAAAAGGGTGAAAAATTAATTTCAGATGGGTCGGATCCTGTTTTGATAATATTTATAACTGATATAATATTCAATTATTGTATGAATATATTTGATTTATTATATTTAAGTGAATTATCATTAATCAATAATGATAATTATTTCGTTACTATATATTTTTAAAAAAGTAAATTCGAGTTATTTTGAAAATATTGTATGTTTTTCTTTATGTAAATATCATCAATTATAATCAGTGCCAAATTTTATACTCGTTAAAAGTATATCCTTTAATTAATTTGTGAATTATTGGCTTATGTATATAAGTTTTTTTTTATTAAAATAGTGATCATGCGTATGTAAATATAAATAAATAGATGTTTGCACATACCAAATTTTGCTAATGCCGGATTTACCTATATGGAAAACGTAAAGGATGTATAATTTTTATTTTTTATATATAAAAGAAGTTGAATTTGTTAAAAAAATATATATATTAATGTTACCCTCAGCGGTGATTCTTGTATAAATAAGTACTGTGTAACACGGCATTCTTTAATGAGAAAAAAATAAATTATAAACATTGTATAAATGTGGTTGGTGAGGGTATAGCTTGGCTGTATCTACGTGATAATTATTTTTTTATCCACCACAAATACCTAATTTAACAATGAAACATTATTGGTTACCATATTTATTTTATTTTTAAAATTTGTCTAACAAAACGCTAATTTAATATGAATAGTGTTACAGATTTTTACCGATTTGTATATATGTACTAAATAAGTGATGATAATGTGATTTTACAATATTATTTTATAATTATTTTTTTATATGAATTGTGTAAATTAATAAATAAAATACAATAATAGCATCGGTGGATGGACTAAACAAAATATAATTATCGATCTAATAAAGATTTATTTTTGTTTGGTAGTAGTATGGGTAGATTGATTATTATATTTTAATTTTTCTGAATTGTTATGAATTAATACGTTGTGAAATATGTTAGGCGGTTTTCAAATTTGAAACTCCACAGAGTCGCTACTCTTTAAATTAGCCCAAATTATGTTTGTTACTATTTTATATAACTCGTTCTTGTCGTTAAAGTGCATGGACAAGCGGTCGATTACTGCTGTTCGTGATTTGTTCTGAAGGACGGAGATCCAAAAATGACGAGCACCCGAAGATGATAAAATTAAAGCTATACGAAATCATCACCAGTCTTGTATTATTTAAATCGCACAATAAACAAATTCCATTTTTTATAAAAAAATATTTAGAAATCAGGGTCTAGATTTATATATTGAACTTTTGTAGTTAATTTCTTGTTGCATTTAACAATAAAATGAACTATTTCCGTTAAAACAAGATGTTCTTATTTATTCAACACTCTTCCTTTAAAAACAATATTCCTTAGGTCACCCATCCGAATACCATCGGAATGCTGAACAACAATAGAATTATCCGTATACGCTGTAATGGCATAAATAAGCTGTTGAGATCAATTATTTTTGAGCCGAGTATATAATTATTTAATTAAATGAAATTTCGAATATATAAGGTAAGGAACTAATGTATTTAAAACTATTATTTCATTTCTTTGACATTTTATTGAGTTTTGTTAATTTTCTATTTTGATTTTGTCATTACGTGCGCCAATATTAGAAGCACAATTATATAATAGTGAAAATTTATTAGATTTCATTAATATAAAAAAATAATAGTTGACATACACAATGAGAGAGGTTATATTTTATAATGGAGTTATTGTGGAATTAATTCATTGTTATTTATGGGTTTGACCTCGGTTCATCAGTTGAACGCTCCTTATCAAAACCACAGAACCTTTCAAATACTGCAATATTGAAACAACTTTTTATTAAACATTTCATTTTAATATTGTAGATTCCATTGTATCCATTTTGTAAATTATTCCCTTTTGGATATTGTAATTAGTCCACATTACTTTTTATCAATCCTCGGGATTTATAAACACTGGTCTATTTATCGACTGTATTCTATATTGGTTCAGTATACTAATTCTTAACAAATGTTCGGCGATACGGAAACAATATTAAGTTTCCCGCTAGCTATAGTGCTAGGTCGGCGCTGTCGTATGTGAAGCTGTCAACTCTTGGCCTACTTTCACCTTCTAGCAAATCCCTGGGCATCGGCTATTTTATTTTTTATTAATTGTATTCAGGAAGAATTTAGTGGCTTCCCTTTCGAATTAACAATGACATGTCATCCTCTTTCCCAAATTAAAAAAATAATTGTCTATGGTCTCCTCCCATTTAACATTTTATTAAATTAACCAAGAATTAAATAATGTACTCGATTAAAATCGACACACTGATTAAACTTAGATTGCAAAATATATAATTCATTGATTTAAAGTTATTTTGGGCGAACAAATATATAAAAATGAAAATCTCTATTTGCGTTTTTCGTTTATTTTCGGATTATTTATTTAGAAATCATGATTAAAACCGTTTAAATTGTCTAAATCGCGTCATTTGAATTGTTTGCACAATATTTTGTTGAAAATTGTGGATATCTGTGATCGATTGGGTCGAGGGGGGAGGGAGCGGTAGTGCGGGTGGTGCGGGTGGTGCGGGTAGTGCGGGGAGTGCGGGCAGTGGCGGTGGGCGCGGTGCGGTGTTGCCAGTGCGGGGGCGCGTCCTCGGCATGGAGGGCGGCGCGCGGCTCACGCTGGACATCCGCACCACGACGGGCCGCTGCTTCGCGCTCAGCGCCCTGGCCAGCGCCTCCGTGGAGCAGCTCAAGCGGCTCGTGGCGCGCCGTCTGCGCGTGCCCAAGGACCGCATCTGCCTGCTGCATCGAGAGAGGTGCCCCCTTACGTAACCCCACCCCGCCCCGGCCCTCGACACCTACCCGCTTCCGCGTGACCTCATAATGGCGGACAGTTTCTGTGAATGCACAAACAAACGAAAACATTTTCAACAAACGAAGCACAGTTGGAATTTCCACAAATTAGCATTCCCAATAAAACGTCATTTCGTTGCAATTCTCATGATATTTAGCAAAACCTTGAGAAAATACATATCAAATATATGGAATCTTCATTAATTTATGCGGCACCGATGAAACCGATGCAAGAATGATCCAGCGAATGATTTCATCATTCCGGTCCACATAATTAAATAATAATTTGCCCCGATTAGTTTTTCATATTAAGCGACATTGTCACAATTGGAACACAAGGGTAATCGTTAAACTTTCACCAACAAATGCTTATACTATTGGGTCCCGCGAACCATAAATAACTAATACAGCCCTGTCTTTTAATTTCTGCGCCTAATAGATCGTTGAACTGGCAAGCTAACACCGCTCGTATTGATTTAATTGGAAGCACAAAATGTCTTAAATACTTAACCTATTTCTATAAAATATAACTACCACACCTTCGTTCACAACTTTGTAGTATTGTTTTAGCTGCTGCATAATTATCCTTATGCAAGTTTCACATGACTCGGGTCAATGTAGATAACGCATAGAATCATTGTCGGACACATTTAAATATATTCTAATAGCTTTGTCAATTTTCTATTATATACGGACTGATTTGATAATTAAATCTGTTTTTTTTTGTGATGTGTAATATTTTTTCCAAAGATGCGATTTTTGACCTCTGCGAGTGTATTTCTTTAGATGAGATGAATCAACCGTGTAAATCAAGAAATGAGTACATCCGAACAATGTCATTGTGTAAATATTTATCCGATATGAATTGGTTTAATTTAAGTTAAACATCTTTATTAAAGTCTTTTTCATCATTTTAAATGAATCAAGAACAACATTGATTAGATGCATATTTTTAGGTCGTGTTGCTTAGTAAACCTGATCAAATATTGAGATACTTCTGTTGACCGATCGACCAACGACCTGCACCGTAATGAAGTTTTCTCATAGTCACCACGACTGCGACTACATAGCTGAGTTCATAGAAATAGAAACGTGATAAAAACTTCTAGGAGGAACTATTCCCAGCATTCGATTTGAAACAATTAGGTTGCAGTTATAATTTTGCTGGATATAATCATATCTTTGCGTTATCATTGGTGATAGACAAGCTAATATTCCTCCAATAACTCGCATAACTTATCGGTGCCCGTGGGGACTGTTTGTGACTCTAATTTTTTTATTTTTCTCGAATAACTATTTTAATATAAATCGTACATGTCACAAACTTTTTATATTCATTTAAAAAAGTCTAAAGAATAAATATTATGAATAATCATTGACCTTAATTGTCTGCAATTGCGAAAAAATAAATAAAAACAACAATATTCGCCATGTTTTTTCTCAAAAATTCCAAAATATTGACCTAATTATGAAGCATATCATGAATAATTATTTTTATTCTTAGAATAATCGTGACGGATGCGTTAGATTAGTTCGTCATATCTCTGTATGCGTTCAGAACATTCACACTATTGATGAGCTTTAATTTCTTAAGAACAAATGTCATTTATATTTGCATTACGTTACGAGACTTGCTAGCTTTTTAACAAAAAATATATTAAAACAACGATAATCCATCAATTTAAAAAAAAAATATTTTTTGCCAGACACAGCCGGGAGGGTAAAACCCGATACCAACAGTGGTAGAAGTTTTTGACTGTTACGTTCAGTTTCGGCCTTGTCAATGGTACCTGTCCTTTAGAAAGTCTCTATATTTACGATCTTGCCAATTATTTTTAAATGTTCTTGCACTTTAGACCCAGAGTATCCATCTGTATCTGCTATTTGTAGAATATATTTGGTCCAATTTGCTTCAACTTCAATCCACAACACCTCATTTTCCACTTTCACTATCCTTTTTCTTCGTGGTTTATTTTTTAAATCAAAATTTCCACTTCGAAATTGTTTGAATCATTTCTGGCACTGCTGAATAATCAATATCTCTGTAAAAATCACATTTTTTGACGAAGTCGTTGCATTAATTATAGCAAATGAGGTAAATCAAATAATCATATCTTTTGATAAATACAGCTTTGCGAAGATGACCGAGTTAAAATTCTTCTTTATATAGCTACTGCAGTAATATTTGCATATTTTAATCTAATTTTCTATATGTATTTACAGGCAACTTCGTGATGGAACGCTCGAAGATAACGGCCTTATCGACGGATCCAGAGTCATACTGTTGCCAAGTGTTGAAACTGGATTATTGGTATGTTTTTCATATTTTTTTATATATCAATTTGTTTATAATCGAGAATATTGTTTCTGATTATTGCTTCTATTTCGTACAGACTCAACGTCCAGAAAATTCTGTAATGCAAGCCTTAGAATCTCTGAACGACTCTCAAGTCAACGATTTTCTAAGCGGCAAATCTCCACTCAATTTGACAATGCGTTTGGGCGATCACATGATGCTTATTCAGTTGCAACTTTCAACGTATCCCGGCGGCGGAAGCAGTACTTCCACGAGCAGCCGGCCTAGAAGTAGCACAACAACCCAGCGAGCATCCGCTAAAACTTCGCATCCCATCACTAAAATCACGGAGCAACCAGCTAAATCTCCCAAGCCGAGTAAATCTTCGGACGATAAGATGGACGAAGCCATTGATTTGAGCAATATGCCAAGTACGTCCTCGGGCTCGTCGAAATCTAATTCTGAGGCGTCGGAAAATAAGATTCCTACTTTGGCAGACATCGAAGGTGCCGATGATTTTAAATCGTTTTTATGTAAACAGGATATCGAAACGTTGCAAAATGCATTTGAAATATTCAAATCGTTGGCCGAGATGCAGGAGGGCATCGACAAGGAACCGACCGATGCGGCCGACGATTCCAACGAAACAGATCCGTCAAAGTATGTGGTCAACGACGAAAGCCGCTCCATGGAAGATATCGATTTCGAAGGACAATCTCCAATAAAGTCGCTGTCGAATCTCGTATCCGGTCCGATGAAATCTTTATCGACCTTTCCGCCTCTCTCTATTCCAGTGAGTGATAACGTAATTTGTTCTCAAAAAGAAGATAAACCTCCGCCTAAATATGTGCCACTGCCAAGTTCGCTTAAAAATAATCTGATTAGTAGTATCGTCAGCGATCCGGAGAAGGAAGTGCCCGCTTCGTTTGAATATCCGGTGATAACGGATCCGATTGCTGCAAATCTTACATCGTGCCTCTGCTCAACGCTCAATCCCGATTTTGTATGCGGTAGTAATTGCCATCCCACAAAGTTCAGCAACGAATCTCCGATTAAAATAATTGACTCTGAAGCTAAGAACGATACACTGGCGACAAATCACACAGACGTTTTTATGGATAGCTCGTCGGACAACGCAGAAGACACACAAAGCTTGTTAGACTTGTGCACCTCAAAAAGTTCGAGTACAAACGGTTCAAAGTCGTCGATTAAAAAGAACAAGTCGCCGCTCGTCAGTGATAAATGTCAACAGACGAATTTTTTGGTACCGAATCCAGTGTCAAAATCGGCAAAGAATAAGAGACTTCATTATTTATTACACAAAACGTCCAAACCGGGAAACCAAGTCATACAAAACAAACCAAAGGCCTTTATGCAATCATTAGTGAATAAACATATTAAAAAGCAAATGCAACAGTCCACTAGCAGCACGTCCGACTCGAATAACGATCTGAGCTCGTCGTCCAAATCCGAGGCGGTGCCGAATTCTTACATCGCAAGCAACCATTTTGATTCGTTGGAAGAACCATCGACGTCGGGATGCCGAATGGACGATATTGACTCGTCGCAGTTTTCTCCGTCGACGTCAACCTCAAACGGAAAGGACGAATCTCATTCGCCGATATCCGATTCAAACTCTCTGGTAGAAGCTTCAAAGAATCTCACGCAAACGTTGAAAAAATTATCAAAGGAAGTTTTGACAAATAAAGTTGATCTCGCCAACGAGGAAACACTCCGACCGAAGATCGGTCAGGGTGCCGTCATCGAATCCATGAAACATCACGGCAAGGGAATATATTCCGGTACCTTTTCCGGCACATTAAATCCTGCCCTGCAAGATAGGTACGGTATTCTGCAAATTAATGCATTTAACGTTTATAAACATTTATATCAATTTTATTATGATTTTTAATAGATTTGGACGACCAAAACGAGATATATCTACGATTATTCATATTTTGAATGACTTACTTTGCGCCACGCCTCCGCAGTATCGTCGCGGAGCACGCATCACTTTCGAGCCGACTCACAATGGCCAGCCGATAACACGAGCAAAACAAGTAATTTTTTTGTTAATAATTTTTTTCATTTGTTATTGGGTAAATCTGAAAGATTCGTAATTTTTTTACGGTTTTAGGATCCCTTTGATAAAGTTTTAGCCAATATTTCTTAAGATAAAAAAAATATCAAACAATAATTATGAATGGGGTAAAACTTAATCCAAGCTCCCTAATTTTGTTTTTAGTTTTTTTTTTGATGCGTGTGGCATTTTTGTGTCCTTGGTGGTTTTACGAAAATCTGATTTCATCTTGTTATAATGCTTAGCAAATTTTTTTTCTGTTTCCAACCCTTTTTCTTTCATGTCAGAAGATTGTGACTATTCTTGTTCCAAATCTTCTTGATTTTGTCTCTCCAGGATTTTCTGCATCCCACATAGCAGCTACTGTGGTGGAGTCTGTGACGGTCTTCACTTGGTTGCTCCAGCTGGTGGGCGCCCTGCCCCTTCAAATCCAGGCTATCGTTTCTTCTGGCGAAATGCCTGAAAACGTATCGACGAATCCTTTTGAGACTTATGGTAGAAAGTCATTCTTTATCGTTCCCTATTTCTTTTAGGACAGACACGTTTGTGTGTTTAGTGGTCCATGGTATTCTCAGCAGACGTCGCCAGCACCGCATTTCAAAGGCGTCAATTTCCTTTTTCATGTTCTTCTTTACGGTCCAGGTTTCTATGCTTAATTCCAGGCTCTACGCTAAACGTTTTTTTTGTCTTTTCGGATATCTCACTGTTTTTCCAAATTGTCAATGGCTTTGACATTCCATTTTAGTTATTCCCATTCGTCTTATTTTTGAGCTTTATTTCTTTCTTACATTCGCAGTTTTCAAGGGATTTTCTCATGATATACTCACCCCTATGTCAAATAAAAAGAGTAAACATTAGGAGGACCAGGAATTAAACATTTTTTTTTAGTTTCTACTTCACATTTTCGAATTTTAAAGTTGTGCTCAATAGATTGAAAAGATGGTAGTTGGACGGAATGAGGTCTTGTTCCAGTTCTCGAGGTTTTCAGTTCAGCTCTTAAATTTTTTCATGGGTTATTCTTGCTGTATGAGGGAATGAATTGCCTTTTTACAGTATTACCCCCCCCCCCCCCCCTTTTTCAGTTAACTAAATTCAAACGTTTTTCTTTTAACTTAAGGTCGAGTCTCCAATTCCTGACAATAGACTTCTGACATTTATCCCGATTTCAATAATTTAAAGTGAATGCTCTCTCGTATAACCCATTATACTTGCAAGGAACCTCGCATAACGTTAATCCTGGGTTTAGAGTTGGAATTTGTTTTTGATTTTTTGAAATACATTGTTTTTTTTCGACTGACTATTCACTTCTCGTCTTCTGTTACAAGTTGTGACAAAAAACGATGGATTCAATGTCATGATAATGAACGCACATGTTCACACATGCTTCTTTGTATGGGGGGGGGATAGTTCGTGCAGCATCCAAATACCTATCTTATTCACTTTTCTGAGCCGATTTAAATAAAACTAGACTGTAAATCAGGAAGATCATAGTTTCTAGCTTAATTCGTCTTTGATTTAAAGAGGATCTTTAGTATGACATTCCATTTCCTGCAGCTCTTTATTAGTGAAGGGTTCGCCATGTGACCAACAAAGTCTTTGTATCATTTATATCAAACGACTTCAACAAACATTTCATTTGGTGTTATGGGTGTAGGACAAGAAAAAGTCCAATGGCGTCAGGTCTAGAGATTTGGACAGGGTATTCTATTGGACCTCTTCGTCCAAGCTATCTCGTTTGGTAGATTCTCATTAAAATATATTCTTACATCACGATGATAGTGGGAGGTGCTACGTCCTGTTCGAAATAAAACTCGCCATCATCACCAAAAGTCCTCCCAAATACGTGGTTTCACCAGTCACTGTACTGTCAAAAATAAATGTTCCGGTAATTTTACATGATAATTTTTCACATGTGAATTTACCCATTGACCAGCGAGTGCAATTATGTCGATTAATTGTGCCATTTAATTGGAATGTATCTCAAAACAATTTTTGCCGAAAACTGTGCATTCACAAATTGTTTTCTTCAGGCCGGATCATCTTCATTAATGGCATGTACCATTATTCGATTGTAACTTCTCCGTTTATGTCTTAAAATGCAATGGATACTTGATTTGCTGATGCCAATTTCACAACAGATTTCAGATGTTTCGCGATAACTTTTTAGTACTCTTTGTTGGCTGGTGAAGCTTGTTGATGGTCTTCCGGAACGTTGTCTATGAACATCCCGAACAGTTACATTCTATGCAAACTTTTATTCAATTAATTGTAAGTCGCGTAGCTGGATATGCTTAAAGCTCCCTGCCATATTGTCTCTGTACTTCTAACACATTTTCATACTTTCAATGGCATTTTAAAATAAATTTTCATTTTCAAAAATCAACCTTGGTCCACTCATTGTTTCCAATTAATTACACCCTGAAAAGAAAGTAACGTCAGAATGTTATGTCCTGTTGAACAGTGTATACATTTTTTGGCATCTTTGTCACCTTCATCAGCTGGATCTTAATCCATAGGTGGAAGTGGTATTTGAACGTAAGAATACTATATCAACAGGAAAATTAGTGGAGATTCCTGGTTAGTATCAAAGCCAGACAACTGCCGAAATGATTTTAAAAAAAAGATGATGATATAATGAACCATCGGTGAAGCAATAAACGTTAGCGTTCATTTTAAGGGATTGTTGCTAAACTGATTCTATTTGAATTATTTCATATTTTTTTTACTGAATCACAGAACGTTATGGATTTGCATGTGCAACGTCATAATAAATTATGTTTTATATTTTTTCCAGCGTGATTTTAAACACAACTCATTCAATTGCTCGGCTGGAAATGGATCGGACGAGTGCGAATGCAACAAGTGCAACAACGCCCTGAACCTGTGTCCGTACGGGGAATGCAACGGCCACTACTCATCGCCTACCCCGTCCGATAGCACATTCTCGCCCATGGACATTTGCAATTGTAGAAGAGTCGGAGACGTGCAATCGACGGAGGCGTGCTCTTGCGTCGCCGATGACGCGGCCGCACCAGACGGCGCCAAATCCAGAGATTGTCAATTCTGCAAGAACAAAAATAAGGAAACTGCTGAACATTCGAACAAAGAACTGAAATCGTGTAGAAAGTGCCATTCGGCCAGTACGCTCGCGTTAGACAATTCGAAAACCAAATGCAAACTAGACCAACTCCGTCTCGTCATGCAACAGAAGAAGCAGCGACGCGAGGAGAGAAAGATCAAATCTGCCCCCTATCCGACTAGTGTAATCAACCAATCCGATTCGCCGAACGTGTTAGCCGAGGAGATACAAACGCTCGCATAACCTTAAAATAATGTGTACATATTCAAAATGCATGTAATATTATGCGATATGTTTATATAGATTTTATTAGATTAATATATATAATCATTCATGATTTTTTTAAATATTAAACTTTTTGACAGCTTGTAACGGTTACGAAAAATAATTCATATTCAAGGTTTTTTTTCCATATCTAGTCAAGTAATTAGTTTTTTTTTTATATATTTTTTTTTTGTTAACGAAGATGTTTACTCTCTGTTACAAAATATGTTTCTCTTATTCAGACATGTCATTTTTGCGATGCTAAATTTCGTTATTTTTAAAAATATGTATGAACTGATAAAATTACGACGGGAAATGTGTGTGTTTGGACGATTGTGATATGTGATGTGGAGAAGGATGTTCAATACAATAAACTTACGGTAGTTTTATCTTCGCCACGTCGACGATGCGGCGATTCTAAAGTCTCTAATGTTTGCTGTGTACGATCGAGACGTTACTCGTTTGTATTTGATTTAAAAAATTATTCTAAATTATCATGTATGTAATAATATTATATATATATATTTATCGAGATTATAAGATTTTTTTACTTATCCGAATAAGAGTTTTGCTTGTATGACGTTTAAGCTTCGTAACTACGTACTGTTTCATTGTGATAATTATTTTGCAATACTGTGTCAGTCGATCGAGCAGACAGTTAATCGAACGCCGCTCTATTTATTTCTTCTCGTGGATGTAATTTAACTTTATATTTAATTATAATATTTCGGCCTGTTATATTTTCATTGGAGTTTAAAATTATACCTTGTCATGATTTGTTATGATTTCCATTGTTATTTGTTTTTATTACCATATATATCTAGATTAAATCATGCTATACAAATCTTTAAAAAAAATTGTGTATTTTAATACTGATTTGGTTTGTATATATTATAAAATATGTGATAGTTTTAATATAAATTAGTCGTATTCTAAAATAATTATATTTGTTTTTTTTTTATATTCCTTGTTGCCTAATTACGTTAGGAATATGTTTTTATTTGGATAAATGTCGGCTTGATACAATAAGATGCCCAATGACTCATGCTGTTAACCGGCGAGAATGACATATGGCTTTCCACGTCGAAATTGGGGTTTAATAGTACACTATTTAAGGAATATATTGTACATATTCACGTTTTTTTTTTTAATCGAGCATTTCTTATGAGATATTTTAAAATAAGTACGTTTGTATTTATTGGTTTATATTATGGTATTCAGAAAGGTGTGTATGTGTTAATTGGACTGGGTTTCGGATTAATTTTTATGCAAAACATGGACGTTGCAAGTTTATTTTAGACCAAAAAAAATTAAAAATTAAAAAAATATATATACATATTAAATTTCATTATGTAAAATCATAACCCGTTGTATGTTATTGATTGTTTTACGATATTTTGTGCAATTGTGTTGACGTGTCACACGACGATTGGGTTTCCGTTGCGTTTCGTATCGCGGAAAACATTTTTTTGCCCTCGTAAAAAAATGTTTTTGCACCGAAATGTACTGCATATCAGAATTGAATACAAAATGTAAGTACACGTAATCCAGAATGCATTGCATGACTACTTTTTTGATTATTAATAAAGTTTCTTATAAAATATTTAATTGACTTTTTTTTACGTGTTACAATCCCAAATAATACCTATACCGATGATGTGTAAAATCAGATAAAATTGACGTGACGCAGTATTTCTATGAACGTAAACATGGCAATATTATGACAGGTGAGTTTGAATTTGGTAGCTGGCTATCTTCGTATTATCGATCGTATCCGGAATGTTTATTGGTATCATATAATTATGATTGTCAAAATCATCCATCATATTCGATGAAATATTACATTATACTTCGATATCTAAAAAGAGAGCAAACATGCAACGCAATATGTTTATCAGATTATCAGAAATTCAACATCAAATAGTGCAAACTATGAAACAACACACGATGAAAGCTGATTGCCAAAAATTAGGCAATAAAATGATATTCAACAATTATACATATTGCAAAAATGTCAATGAATAATTAATTTGCCATCGTAAAAGAAAAGTACGATGAATTGATACCAAATGATGTGTTAACACTTTCAGATGCCTTATTTTTAGCTTTTTCATAAATCGGATGGTTATTTATTGGCTGTCACATATTTTGTGCCGTGCTTGATTACGATGGCCTAATATTGAATTTCAACACAATACATCTGCATTTTCAATGAAAAATAATATGATACATAGTTGTATCACCAAACAGTTACTGTTAACGGTAACATGATACACATATGTCGTTGTTATCTAACCAATGATTGGTTATTATAGTATAAATCATTTGAGTGTTAGAGATTTTATAAGAACACTTTAGCATTAAGCGAGAAAGATTTTAATCGCTTTTTTTAATATATATAGTTATTAGATTAATAAAAATTAAATAAGTACTTTTGTATAGCTTGTTATTGATTTTAGCATTGAGATACAATGTCAGAGGGATGAGGAAAAAATATTTTATTCATAAACATCACAAGCGATGGCATTGCGGTAAAACACATCTAACTGAGACTATTAGGAGTAGAGGATGCATCAGAAAATTTGAACATATCACCCAATTAAAACATTTCAAAGCTTAGAAAGCGATTATGTGCTCATCGTACTAAAACGGAAAGTAATGGAAAATATGGTTTCCACATTTTTGAAGTATTTGTTTTAAAAATGTTGCCGCAGTAAAAAAAACAATAATCAAAATAAATTGATATTATTTTCACATACAATATAAATATACGTGTTTTATTAATATTGATAGTATGAAATAGGAAGATATAAATTGTGAGATTTTCTGCTTTTTTGAATTGTGTAATTAACCCTTTTAACTCTTGTATCGATGTGGATATTTTAAACAGTTTATAGCTGATTTTTTTGTGCACAAGATCAAACCAACTACTTTTACATAACTGAATTTCGAATCTGCAATGAAATAAATATAACCAGAGAAGGATCCTACATTCAAAGATAATTAAATCCTGCTATACTTATTACAATGATTTTTTTAGTTGAGAGTTTATTTTTTTTTAAGGATGTCCTGGATTATACACGTATGTATATAATTTTATTACATTTTTATAATCCTGTTCTTCATAATCAAAATCACCAGAAGGTTCTGAGAATGTGACCTTGTTCTGGCAAGGTATTATGCTTCACTTTCTATGCCTCTTTCTTCTTCTAGGACTCACACACAATCATTCTAATATGATTTTAAAGGTTCTGCTGCACTTTAGCTAAACCATAATGTCAATCATAACATGCAATAATTAAAAAAAAAGAATACATTACCAAGTCGCTGAGAGAAAACTATTGCTTATTTACTTGACATATATCCTTCTCTCTCTCGTTGATTAGCCAGCCAATAAGGTTTTTATATATAGATTATATAGGTTATTTAATACTGAAAACGACAAATGTAGCCGAATAGGAAAAGAGCTGACATATTTATGAAAAAAATAGACAAAGAAATTTTTAAACGATTATTTTTTCATTTTTATATGAATAAAAAATGCAGATGATGTGGCAGACGCTCATCAAATAAATACTCCTTTACAAATCACCCAGAAGTCAATCCAGAAAACATGTTGAGCCCTTTGGAAGTTCACTTTCCTAATAATGGTTTTATTATTATTATGTATATATTTTTACGGTTATGTGTAAGGAATTTAAAGTGTACAAATACATGTGAGTGTCTTTTACTTTAATATATCATCATTTCATAAATTGACAATATTTGCGAGAGAATTTCTGATAAAAACACGGTGCTTAATAAGTTAATCTCCATTTATTTCCAAACAAATAAAAGTTCTACGAAGATTTGTACAATGATAATACAGGCTATTTAACTACAAAGTACAAAAATAACAGTTTCTTCTCTGCCATTAGATATATAATAAAAAAAAATGTGAAAATGCATTAAAAAACAAATAAATAATAGTTTAATTTTTTTTATTAAATTTTAGATTCTCTTAACAAAATAGTTAAGTTACATATCTAACTTAGTGTTTCATCACTTATTACAAAATTCTTATAAATATATTTATAACATTAGTGACAAATATAAAGTGATGCGAATCCATCACTCACCTCATACGTTTAAAATGCGAACACCTCGTTTTGTTATAAACAAAACGAGGCCGTTTACACAGTAAAAAACTGATCTAAATCATAAAAAAAATAAATATACCATACACACACGTCAACAAGCATATAATAGACTCTACTACAATTATGTCATTAAAATGCATTTGTAATTTTGAAATGAACTTTGAGGATTTTTTTGCTATCAAATTAAATTAAAATGAGTACTTCCGATGACCCTGATTCACAACTGCACGAATGTCACAAACAAAAACACTGTTTGCCTCTCAGTTTTAACTAGTAATGATATATAAATACACTTCTCACTCACAACCCCAAAAAATGTTCATATCCTTGCTAATTAATAATTGTACACGTCATTTAAAATAGGAGTGTGCTCATTCCTCCCATCTCCGATTGTTCTTTGACAAATATTTCGAAGTATTGATATATAATGGTGACGGCGAGCAAGATACCTGTTCCCGAACCAATAGCACCTAAGAAATCGGCTAAGACTGAAAGAGCTCCTATACAAAGACCTCCGAACGCGGCGGCCGTAGGAATGTACCTATTCAACTCGTGAATCATAGAGTTATCTCTGTGGCCCCTCATCACCATCTGTTGTTCTTTCAATTGTTTGGCGACCTGCAATACAACAAACGCATTAATAATAAACAATATTGTATCGAATTTAATTATTTAATGCCACTCACGTCTTTAGCTGAAGACCCGGATACATCGATCCACGTTTTGGAGAAGAATGCGCACGATCCGAGCATGAAGATGATGTAGAGAACGGCGTGGACCGGATCTTGAGCGATATGTCCTAATGATTCAGGGGGACTGAAGTAATAACACAATCCGCCGACAGGATAAGCACGAGCTGGGCCGCCACCTCCGACGTCGGCCCAAACTCCGAGCAAATTGACAAAGAAGTTTCCACTAAATTTAACAGCTAACATCTGATCGAAAAAAAACGAACCATTAATAAAAAAATCGATTAAAATTAAATGTAAATCGTATATTATATCTAACCTGAGATATGACGTAAAGATTGGAGACTAACGCACTCTGCAGAATGATCGGGATGTTTGACGTGTAGAAAAGTTTAATGGGATACGACGAATACTGTCCTCGGTAACGAGCGGATTTGATTGGTAGATCCACTCTGAAGCCCTAGAAGTAAATCGACGTTAAATCACCATTCTAATATGTTTATTTATGTATAATAATAAAAGTACTTACTTGGAAGTATATTACTATAGCAAATACTAAAACGGTAGCTAAAAGATTCATCAGATTAGGAAGATTTTGTCTATAGAATGCTTCTCGGAGAGCGCGAACTTTATCTTGTCTGGTTGCCAAGAGGTGGAATAATGCGATGACTGCTCCTTCGAATTCAGTTCCGCGTCCTATAATTATATAATATTTATTTAATAATTAATTCAATCGTATAAACGGATAAATTCAGCTGTAATTGAATATTCACCAGTGTTGACGGTGGCCGGAGAGAAGGCTTTCCATACGATCGTTTCGCAAATATTTGTGGCAATGAACAATGAGATACCGGATCCCAAACCATATCCTAGAAACCGGAATAGAATCGTTAAACGTTGTTAAAAAAATCATCGCCAATAAAAAAAAAATAGATATACCTTTTTGTAATAATTCATCTAGCAGCAATACGATGAGACCAGCGACGAACAGCTGGATTATGATCAGAAGACATACTCCGGCGCCTATTTCGCTAGGTTCGCCGTACATGCCCGTCATGACGTAGACTATTGCTTGACCCACGGTTATCACCATACCAAACACTGCAAACGAAAATAAACTCAATAGAACGGTTCGGCCGATTATAAATTGAATAAAAAATCAAACTGACGTTTTTGAGCTCCATTGAATAGCGCTCGGTCCTTGGGAGTGTCGCCGACTTCGATAATTTTGGCACCAGCTAACAGTTGCATGATCAATCCGGACGTGACGATTGGTGATATACCTAATTCCATCAATGTGCCTCTATTCGATGCAAGGATGACACGGATCCAATAGAAGGGATCCGCGCTGTCTGACGACATGATACCGAATAAGGGTATCTAAAAATAAAATAATATCGTAAATATTCATGACACCAAACATTGCATTAATAAGTATAAATTTATTTACCTGACAGCATACTAAGAAGATGAATAAAGTGATTGCAGTCCATAGTACTTTCTCTCGAAATTGGATCTAAAAAAAAATAGACCGATAATTTATTTGAAAGTACAGTATGTATTCCAGATAGGTTCTAACAGTAATCTGGTTAAAGGTTATGTTCCAAAAAAATAGATAACACAAAATTTACCCGAGATATCAGATTCTTTGCAATAAAAATTTGATTTATATCTTAAAATTAAAACTTGTTCAAATATAATATAGAAAACTAGCCACACACACAGTTTGGAAATAAGGTCAATGAAAACGGTCAAGAATGTCATATTGGCGCACGTCATCTGGCACTCATGAATGAAACAAGCAACATGTGTGTGTGACGCGAACGATTCCAGCATGGAACACGAGCAAGTGAAGGGCTATTGCGAGGGCGGCTTGGCTACGTGTCAAGTCCGGGCGCGGGCCCGATCTGACTGGAGGCATACGTGGACAACTCACCTTGCGTTCGGGTTTAGCGATCTCCGGCAAGATGCTGCAGAACGGCTTGATCACCTCCAGGAATTTGACTGAAAAAAAGGGATAAACTGTAAGTCGGCGGCGAGAGAGGTTGTAACGGATCCGGAGGACCCTGAGACACGGGAGCGGTACTCACTGGCCATGGTGAGCGGCGCGACGCTGACTCGCAAGTGGCACCGTGCGGTCGAGCCGGGCGCGGGCGGGCGAGTGGTGCTGCAGCGGCGCGCTGACACGTCCCACGTCACGTCACGTGACCGCTGCGCTGGAGCTCGGGTTGCCAGGCCGCGTCGCCGGCCGACGCTCGCGGCTCGCCACACTCGCGCTTCCCTTCTCTTTATAATTCGATCTTACAATCTTTCGCTATGATATATCCACCGAAATATTACACTTTAATTAGACTTTTAATTAAGCATTCGTGTTAATTTTATATTAGTAATTTTAATTTTATAAAACTAGATATACATTTATTAAATATAACCAAAATATATGATCATGTGTTAAAGGTAAGCAGACGTCAATTTAGGTTTTAAAGATTATAACAAAAAGAGCTGAACGCGAAAAAAATAAAACTAGAACTCAAGGTAAATATCTTCAAAACCAAGCTTATGATGATTTATTTATTATTCCTAAATAAGACGAATTGGAATCGCTAAAAATGCCAAACCTATCGACAATTTAGACGAATAGGGGCATATCCATAAGGTCGAAAAAATATTTAGTGCAGAGTATGGTATTCTCCATTTTTACATACTGCGTAGAAACCTAGATCATAAATGAAAATATGCAGAAAAAATATGATGTTTCTGAAATATGGTGCTGGCGACGCCTGATTTTAATACTGTGGATCGCTTAACGCACAAATGTTTCTGTCCTAGAATTAATTGTAAACAAAAAACTATATGTCTCAAAAGGGATTTTTCACTACTTTGGACATCTCTCTAGAAGAAACGATAGCCTATAGAAATTCGCTTCGTTTATTGATGTGCAAGGACACAAAACAAAGATCTGGGCATCTATCTGTCCAGGATTCCACTAGAGTAGCAGCGATGCGAGATGCGGAATGCAGAAGATCCTAGAGTCATAATCAATGAGATTCGCATCAATAATGGTTACAATATTCAGAGAGGGTGCCCCCTTACGAAGAAGAAATATTATAATCGGGCAATAAAAATTTAAATGTTACACCTAAATTAGGACAACCCTTAAAACTCGATAATGATCTATTAAAATTCGTGGTTAACTCAGATTCTCGGATATAATTATATTGTTTATAATTTCCGAAATAATATAAAGGCAAATAAGGCAATAGAGGTAGGTGGTTATTACAAGTTTGCGACATGTAGGATTTATATTAAAAAGGGTTTTCCGTGAAAAATCAATAACTTGGGGTCCCAAATAGACTCGGCCAGGTTAATAACGAAACAACATTGCTGTACTGTAACACGCGTTCGGTTGTGTAGGAAAATCCAACCTGATGTAAAGAAATTATTTTAGATTTTAACTACTCTGGAAGAGTAAATATATGAGCTAATGAAAAAAAATATTAGGCTTTAATAATGTCAATAAAGAGTAATTTTATTACGATTTATGTGAACGAGGATTCGAATATATTGATATAATGGCTATTAGGAATAAAATTGAATAGCCAAGTTGCTCTAAAAAATAAGTTGGATAGCTAGTAAAAAAATATTTACTCATCATGGCCAAAAGTGTTCTGAGTTTAATGGGCTCTGTCCATTTTACACTCTGTTTAATAATTTTCTCCGTATTTCTTTTCTAAATTGTGTATAATTTTTTGCTGTCAACACTGTATTTGTTCGCAATAACAACATATATATTACAATAACAATATTTTACACATCAATAATATCTAATTCGATTTTTTTTCTAGAAATAATGGGTAGTAATAAAAATTATGGATATCAATTGTATATTTTTTTTACAGGTACAATTTGAAATATGTATAGTGTGGAAAAGAGAAATTTAGTGGAATTAAAATATTTCATAAGTGTGGTCATTAATTGACTTTCCCCAACAATTTAAAATTTCATTTATTACTCATTGCTTATTGTATTTGTAAATATGAATTATTGTATAAATAAACATATTTAAATATAATATATTTTTATTAATGAATCAACAAAAACATGATTAAAATAATAAAGAATTTTTGATGCTGCTGATCATGCATTTGTGATTATTTTGTAAAGACTGCACTTAAACAGTAAAATAATATTTTTCTTATATATTTGTCCCATGTAGAAGTGTTCCAAAAACACTCAATAAGCATTATATCTTTTAAATTTATAACCCCGAGTTAAATAATTATGTGGTTTATCTCAACAGGCAATAAATTATGAGGTAAAAAATATATATAGAATACAAATATTTTTTTTTAATCAAAACATGTAAAATTTATTTCCAATAATATATTAAATAAATACAAATTACTTTTTTCCTTCCACCATTATAATATGGTAACCAAATTTTGTTTTTACTGGAGGATCTGTATAGATAGGACTGTTAACATTAGATATAGCCAGATCAAATGCAGCGTCTTGAAACGGTCCTGTCATAGATCCTCTTATCATCCAACCCAAATCACCACCTTGTCTCGCCTTGTCTTCACTATATGCTGCGGCTACTTCTGGAAATTTTTGGCCAGCTTTTAATTTTTCGAGTGCTTCTAAACATTTGCTTTGTTTTTCGCATAATATATGCCTAACTTTGACTGCTGAGCCTCCTTTTTTCTCTTTGCCACCTTTATTTAATAGAAAATTCGTTAAACCGTTTCAAAATATGATGATCAAATTATTATATCTTAGATGTAGATATACCTTTCTCTTCTTTAGAGTCTGAACCTCCTTTCGCTGGTTTTCCAGCCTTCTTTGGCGGCATTTTATACACGTTTTGATACAACTGACAGATGAGTTCAGTGCTGCCTGATGTAAATAATATTTATAATCTATTTGCAATTAAGTTTTATTTACAAAACCTATAAAAACTCAAGTACATATATAAAATTGTTAGACATAAAAGATATGCAAAGTTTTATTTAACTAAGATGATGTTGAATTTTACTCAATATAATCGATATAGATGTATTTAAAAATGGGATTTATGTTTAAAGATAGATAGATGTTTTCTTATTTAAATAAATGGTAATTTAATTATGAGAAAACGCTTATATTTCCAATTTTTGGGGCCTTGTAAATATTATTATTGAGGGAGAGTGATTATGGATTTAGCTGGCAACACTCACCTGGACGAGTCGCCTAGCTGTCAGTTCAGTGACCAGTGGCCGCTTTTATGTTTATTGGTCGAGCCAATTGTTCGCCAAATTTATATACAATGCATTAATAGAAGGTTATTATCTAGTTTATCACGCTATAGCTATTTATAATTTTAATATGATCTCCATGTATTTTCTTGCAAAATTTGTACAATTCATAATTCTAGTCACAGTGTAAATAATTTTGCGTAATTTATTTATGATTTATATAATATCTTTATTTTATTGAGCTATATAGAAGTTTAACCATTGATATATGAGAAGTTAAAAAACAATGATTATCCAAATATTATTCTTGCAAGTTTACTTAATGATATACATATTCATTATACTGATATAATTTTCTCATTTTGTATTGAAATAAAAAAAAAAATATTTCGTAATACATATTTTATCAGGTGATTATTATATTATTCTATTTTTTAGGAAATTAAGCCCAAGATGTTGGGCCTTATGTACGAGAAGAGGCCATTGAAAAGGCAGCGACTTGGACCACCGGATGTGTATCCTCAAGAACCAAGACAAAAAGAGGACGAACTCACTTTAACTAATGTCAAACATGGCTTCCCTACAATTCCACAACTCAGCGATGAGTTTGGAACAGCAAGAAATTGTAATATTACAGCTTCAAAGGTCTGATTCAATTCTTATGTTATATTTAACGTATATTTGTAATATATAGTCCTTTGATAATGATTGTATCATTCAATTAGGTCGGTGCATATTTTTCTGGAATTCTTACTCGCAAAGAAGAGCTTAGTGTACTTCCGACAATTCGAAAAAAGCAACAAATCAATCCTAAAGATAATTTTGGCCTGCCACAGCTCGCACCAAACCGGCGATCGAAGCATGGTTCAAGGATCTTGCCGGTACTTACCATAATATATTTTAATCTATCATCAATATTATTTCTGACGATATATACTATGGATAATTTTAGGCAATAAACCCTTGATGGCATTATCTAAAAAGGCTCCTAACTTTAACAAGAAAGAAGAGATATTCATGACATTAACAGACCATCAAGTGCCGATGAGCCGCGCCGCTTGGTTTATAAAACTCAGCTCTGCTTATACAGTTGCCGTATCTGAAGCAAAGATTAAGAAAAGGCAGTTGCCCGATCCTACGACAGGTAAAAATATTTGCGTAGATTTAATCTATTATTATATAATAGTAATATTTATTTAATTTGAAATTTTAGAATGGACGTCTACTTTAATCAAATTTTTGCGTGATCAAATTCCAAAGTTATCAGAACATTATCAAAATCCTCCAAACAATGGTGTTCCAGATAAAACACCACCTTCGAACTCTGGTGAGTTTATTTTATAATTATGGACAAATCATTTGTTCGGTATATTTATATCTTATATTATATATTATTATAGGCAACACTACGCCGGGACCGGGACAGAATTTGGGATCAAATAATCCGAATGTTAATAATTCCCAACAGATAGGAGGAAATCAAACACCTAATCAAAATTCAGCAGCAATGACTGTACCGCATTCGATGCATTCTCCCGGTAATCCAAACGGTACGTAAAATAAATTTACTGGCACAATTTGATCAAATTTCTCATCATTTATATCGAATATATTGTTTAAAATAGCTCTCGGATCTCTAACTCCAACTGGTGCAGGTTCGGGAGCCGTTGATATCAACGTAGATAGTCAGCAAGCTCTGAAACATTGGATTTACTGCGTCCAATTAACGCGATGGTTAATAGAAGAAGGACTTATTGATCGTCACGATTTTCTCACGTGGATAATTGAATTGTTAGATAAACGTATGCCGGACGATGGGCTGTTACGGTAAATAAACTGACATTATAATCAATAAAGAGAACCGTATAATACAAATCAATTATTTTAGGTTATTTTTACCGTTGACTTTGCAATATATGACTGAATTTTCGCAATGTGAATTGTTGGCCCGACGTTTAAGTCATATCTGCGCCAGAAAATTAGCCGTTATGTGTCAACAGCTTAGTGAAAGTTCAATACAGCAATTGAATTCAAAGAATTTAATTGAAAAATGTGCTCCATTATCAGGCTCAGGAAAAACTAATAGCATCAACGAACCAACAATGCAAGAACAAGGTACGTATTTCTTTTCTGATACAATGCGAATATGCATCTTTGAATGTTAATACGTTTTATTTATTTTAGTTGCTAATGCAATTATGTCTCCGATTGAAAATGACGGTGATGTAAAAATCAACATTAAAAAAGAACGAGACGTAGATATTAAACCTAGAACGAAATGTTTGCAACCGACTACTACACCTACGACGTGTCCAATTCGTCAGGCGTTTGGTGAACTGTTGTCTTGTCCTCATCATCGAGATGCGCTTTTGCAATTGAGCACAATCCTACAGGTAAAATATGAATATTACTAATATTAGGTAAAGTGGAAAGAAATGGTTAATTTTTTTAATGCGAGGATAAATATATTTGTAAAACTGACAGTTTTTTACAAGTGATAAGTGATTTTGGACATGTTTAACATCAGATGAATATGGTGGATGTTGCAGAACTTCTAAATCTAGCTTTCTTATTTTGTCCAATGTAATTCTTCCATTATCATTTTGGAGAGTTCATCTTTGATTGTTTCCTAAAACTGTTTTTTTAAGCAGTACCTCCTATAATCTTACTAATTGGATACTATACACCTCTGTTGTAACAACTGATCAGGTTTTAGTAATTCATACCAAATTATTCCCAAAACCTAACACCAAATTCAATCCAAAGTACCTTTTTCAGTCAATGATGGCCCAGGGGTAGACACTGGTACCTGATTCTATGTCACTGTTTTTTTCTGTTGGCGTAGAGGACCCAATTCGTCCAAGAAACAGATCGGATTCATTTCTGGACGGTAAAGATCAAAAGATTGTTCTTCTTTGTTCTAAAACTGTTCACACAAATTCTCTGTCTATTATTTTCTATAACCTTTTCAAACGATCATTCACTGTTGATCATGAAGCATATAAAGTCAAAATATTGATTAATTCTTCATCAATATCTTGGCATTTTTTTTATAAATGGATTATTCCAAAAATAAAAATAGTTCTCATAAAGAATAATAATAATTCATGATATAGTTCATAATTTGGTAGATATTTTGGATTTTTTAACTAATCAATATGACACATAAATGACACGCTCACTCGACAATGTCTCGCCGCACGTGTCAATCCCGCGTTTCACTCACGAGCGAGAAAAAACATTGTACGCGAATATGTGATTATTTATAATAACTTTTCTTTAGACTTTTTTTAGACAAATAGAAAAAGTTTGTAGCATATAATATTTATATTAAAAAAGTTATTCCCCAATAGACCCCATCGGCACTGCTAGGTTAAGAGGTGTCTCTGATCTTCACCACTTTGAAACCATTTATATTACTGTCAAAGATTCATGTTGTCTCTGTAAATATCGCAGATGGTCACGGCAGCTTCGTTTGTTTCAATCTTTTATCAAATATATAAACTGTATAAAATAATGTGTCTTTTCAACCTGGCCTTTGCTTTTTTACTATGGGGCAAAAAAAATAATGTCAAAACAGAGCTTCAACGAAGTCAACTCAATTGCCGCCGATGCAACAAATTAAATTACATAACTTTTTGCTATACCTATATTTAAATGCCAACGTATCACTGGTGGGTCGCATTACGCTAGTGTTTAAATGGATAATTATTTATTTTGATCTAAAATGTGATTATTTTTTAGATTGTTTGTATTGAATGTCCGACTGCGTTAGTATGGTCAGGTGTTCCTGATGGAAAATCAGCCTTACATGGAAGTCCTTTGGATCTCTTACCAATACCGCCTAGTGCTCTACCAATGCCATTTATGGATTCACCTCTCACAGATAAATATAGACGACAGGTACGCAGTAATAATATTTATCTCCGGATCACACGATAATACAACTATTACAATTATTGTAGGTGTATGAAGCCGAACAGGAAATTAGTATTCGTAGTAAAAGGGCGGAGAGTAAATGGTGCGCCGATAAATGGCAAACTAGTTCTCAAGGTTTAAACATATTATTTATTTACGGCGTTGATTTTATTATTGTATTCGATCTAACGTTTTTTTGTTCTTCCAATAGGTACAAATACGACACGTGTTTTAGCTGTGTTGGAAGCCCTTGATAGACATTCGTTTGATCGCGTAGATTCTTCCAATAACTTAGATACATTATATAGTAAAATTTTCGGTAATATGACGACGGCGAACGGAGCGTCGCCCAATCAATCGATCAAAGACGTAAATCCAGAAGCTAGAGATCCCGTATGTCACACATTTTGCTATGTATTTTTCGTAATGCACATGTATAGGTTTTTTATTTATCGATTTATATATTTAAGGAATGGGCCTGTAGTTATTCCGTCGTATTATTGTTATGTGAATGGGCTGTTTGTAGTGCGCGGTGGGGTGAACATCGCGCCATGGCTACCGCGGCTCTGCTCGATCGACGCCAACAGCAATTGTTGACTAATTCGTCTTCGCAGCAACCGCCAATGAATCAAGATCATCACGGTATTTTACATCATGAACAATACACTTATCATATTATTTATTGGTAATTATCATATTTTTTTTCGTTATAGGAGCATGCGATGATAAAGAATCCATTAGTTCAGGCGCTGGTATATACGGAGGTCCTCCGATATTTCAAAGTCTGCTAATGAAATTCTTGGATAACGATGCACCTATTTTAGGTATATTTTTTTTAATAATATAAACGTATATACCCAACTCTTTTTGTACATGGTGGATAAGTATATATATTTTTTTCGGACCGTGTTATTTCAAAATCGTGTAAAAAATGAGTTGAGTGTATTTAATATAACAAACAATTTAATAATTATATTATGTTAGAAGAAGGGTCCTCGGCGACGACTCAGAGCAAAGCGCAATTTACAAATCTAGTTCATTTATTCGGCGAACTTATTAGAAGGGATGTATTTTCACATGATGCGTACATGTGCACATTAATTTCACGAGGTAATCAAAAATATATTGAAAGATTATGGTTTTTAAGAATATGCTATTAATTTTGTTTGTTTATTTTAGGCGATTTATTGCCGACGACGGAACCGATGATTTGTAATCCGGTTAGCAGCGTAGGTACGCCAATTAGTAATTCTATGCAAGTTGTGACCAGTGTACCCCATCATCATCATACACCAACTCTAGATGAAGAAATTTTCGTCGGTATCGATTTAAAACCAAAAATGGAGGTTAATATTTAATTCGATTTTGATTATAATACAGTCAACCCTCCTATAGCGCTACTTGCTATAGAGCGGTGTGTGGATCAGTCTTTGCCACCTGGAGGACATAACGCGATCTCCAACAGAGACGCGTCCAACTCAACCCTGAGGCCAGGATTGTGATGGTTGTCCTTCAGGTTAACGATTGTGACCACGTCCAATACCGGCATGCGACAACACTCAACTTGAAGCAACCTAACCCCAAATTAAGGAAAGGTGCTTAGTCTTCTATAGGGCGGGTTTCTATAGTATAATCCCTATTTCAGCGCTATAGGAGGGTTGACTATATTTCAGAGATAAATTTTAAATCAATATTATCTTAAAATATTTTTTTATATTATTAAGGATCATGTTAGAATGGATTATGACGACTCTAAAATTGATGACGATCTCGGAAAGATACTGCAACATATTAAAGAGGATCAACAAAATTCTATGGACGCTCCTGATAGTCCGAAAGATCCTGGCGATACTTCACATGGGTATTAAATCATTTAAAAATAATATAATAACTAGATTTTTTATTATATTAAATAATATTTAAAATATTTAAGGGTTGATTCGACTATGATGGGTATATTGGGTGGTGGAGCACCGAGTTCGCGCCATCTCCAATATGCCACACATTTCCCATTGCCGTGGCTGGAAGGAGAAGGAGGCGCCTCACCGCACGATACTAATCAGAGGCACGTTTTGTTATACGGTGTTGGTCGACACCGAGATGAAGCAAGGCATCAAGTAAAGAAAATGTCTAAAGGTAATAAAATACTATACATAAATTATCGGAAATTTTATTTTATTAATATTTTTTCTCGTTTTTATAGAAATATGTAAATTATTTTCGAAGAAATTTTCGATTGACGTAGCCGAGGGCGGTAAAGTGAAGAAACATTCTCGTAGTGAATTTAATTTTGAAGCCGTTACCCAAAAATTTCAAGTACGTCTACATAAATTATATTATTTCGTGCAAAATCCTTGATATAAATGTTTATTTTATTATTGAACATAGAATTTGAATTATTTTGATCAACACGTCGTGTCTTGGCAATGCGGAAGTACAGTCGTCGAAATGTTACAAGTGTTTGCGTCAGGAACATCCAGCTATTTACCGGTACAAGAACATGTGGCATTCCTGTTCGATTTAATGGAACTTGCCGTTAACGTGTATGGTTTAATTGACGTTTGCATTCAGGTAACGTCATTGTTTAGCATCGATTATATATTGAGTTAACATACGAATATGATCATAATTAAATGTTTACAGATATTGAGAGAATTGCTCGAAGTCGAATCTATGTTAGCTTCTCGGAGTCCAGGACAAGGGATGCTTAGAAGTTATACAACGTCGTTGGCTCTTTATGTTGTCGGCGTATTAAGGCGATATCATTGCTGCTTATTATGTAAGCTCATCATTTAAAATATAAATAAAACCGATTCATTAATGAATTTATTTATTTTTTATAGTATCTACTGAACAAACGAGTTCTGTATTTGAACAATTATGCCGGTTAGTAAAGCCGGTAGTCAATCCCGGTGATTGCAGCTCGGCCGAACGATGTATTTTAGCACATCTACACGATTTATATAGCACATGCATTCATCTCCGATCTAAAACGCATCAAGCCGAGCCGTTTTCGAACGCTTATCCCAAAATTCGGTAATTAAACAAATATTTTATCAACGTTTTTTTAATGATTACGTATTTAAAATGATTGTATTCGTATTTTAGACAAGCTCTTTTTGCCGGATTACAACCGACGCCTTCGAATTACGTATATAATACGCAATTTTTAAGTGAAGTATTTGCAAATCCGCACAGAGGAGGTAATAAACGATATTAATTAATATTTGTATATTATTTCGATTATTTATTATATAATGTTTCAATAGGTAAAATTGAAATATCTTGGGCGAGACAATTATCCGAATCTCCGAATAATCGATACAGTTTTGTATGTTCGGCAATTCTTTCCGTGTGCAGAGAAATTGATAACGATAGGTATTTTTTATTATAAATATTTGTTATTCGGCCGTAACTAAATGGAAATGTTTTTATAGAGTCAACGATATAGCTATTATGTGCGCTGAGATGACAGCGTGTTGCGGTAGTCTTTCCGCAGAATGGCTCGGCGCATTAATGGCCCTCTGCAATAATGCAAACTGTCAATTTTTATCCAGATCTTATGCGGCAGATCGACGTACAAGATCTATCGATGCACAATAATTTAGCCGTATTCACTTGCATACTAATTGGTAATTTAAATTGTGATTATTATTTAATGTTCGTTATATGTGTTTTATACTCGATATGTCGTTTTTAGCTCGTCATTGTTTTTCGCTGGAATTATTTGTCGAGAAAGTTGCGTTGCCAAGTCTGTTATACGGCATTAATAACGAAGGCAGAGCTGAAGCTGGCGCTAGATTGAGTTGTCATTTATTATTACGGATATTCAAAACAATCGAAACACCCCAACCTGGTAATATTTTATTCCATACCATCATAAATATCATTAAAAAATATTTTTATTTATATTTGTATAAATTTTTAGGTCTTTATTCGGTTTCAACATCACCGCATCCCGCTCCAGGCTCTCTACATTCCATTAGATTGAGTTGTGATCGTAATTTATTAGCCGCCGTTCATAAAAACATAACTGTCGGCGCATTGCTAGCATCTCTTAAAGCTATTCAGGGTAATATAATGCTTTATAATTAAATTTTTATATATAGGGTTGATGCAAAAGTTTTTTATGCTCGTTACATTGTGTACTGCATGAATTCTATGAAGATAAAACTGCGACTGTGGCAGACAAAGACATTTGCGATGTGTAAGAATTTGATCTTATAGTTCAACTGACAGACCTTTAAAGTCTGATCAATTCTTTTTAAAACACCAGGGGGATCTCGGATGGGAGTCAACTAATCAATCGTATTGATACTTTTGCATAGTATAGGGATGGTTTCACAGTATGATGGTGGGATTCCTCATCAGTTGTCAGCTGCCAATTGATAGGAGCCGTGTTTCAACATGTGTTGCTTTGAGTGCGAGACAAAAGCACAATCCTTTTTGGATTGATTGGTGACTGACGATGAGAAATGGATAGTATACAATAACATGGAAAAGACATTAGGGTATACCTTAAGAATAACCACTTTATTGTGTTTGGTGGGATTGCAAGGGTATTGTGTATTTTCAACTCTTAAAATATAATCAAACGATTACAGCTGAACGATATTTTCAACAACTAACAAAATCAAACACCGCTCAATGAAAATATAGACTGGAATTGGTAAACAGAAAAGGGGTAGTGTTTTATCCTGATAGCAACATGCAACCACTTGTAGTGATGATAACCCAACATAAGCTTAATGAATAATATAGGGATCCTATCAAGCACCTAGCAGATTCTCCAGACCTTGATCCTTCTGATTATCATTTATTAAGATCACTGCATTTAAACATAATTTTATGTAAAAAATTTGATGCAATAGAGTAGGTAAAAACTTCCCTTTAAGCATATTTTTGCTAGGTATTGTGCGACCCGTCACGTCGGCTCGAAACCAACCATGTCGACCAAAGAGGGTCTATTTACTATAGAAACTAGACCCCAAGCAGTTCAAGTCAAAATATTGATGAATTGTCACTAGTATACGTTTCACTCGCACTTGGCACATCGTACCAGATGTGAGCGAGAAATAACATCACGCCCATGAATATTGTTTTTATTTTTTTTTGCAATTGCCGAGAATTAAGGTCACTTTTTTTAGACAAATACAAAAAGTTTGTGACATGTAGGATTTATATTAAAAGAGGTTATTCAGTCGATAAAAAGATGGGAGAATGTTTTAAGAACTGATGAAGATTATTAATTGATTAAATCAATAAAAAAACATCTAAAAACATTAAAACTTTTGCATTAACCTAATATTTTTAATGCGTAAAATATTAGTTATTTGAATTTTATAGTTGTCGGTGATGCCACTGCGCGAGACGGAGGCAAAGCTTCGATAGCATCGAATAAAAAGCCATCGTCGGGCGGCTGTGAGTTGTCTCACATACTCGGCACCAGCGATGCGAATACGTCCGATACCAATTTGGATCTGTTATCGTAAGTTGTTTATTTATACGTTTAAAATATGTACAATTTAGCGAGTGTGAGTGAACATTATTATAATTTTGAGGTATATATTTTATTCCCCCTCTAGGTGATATTATTGTTTAAAAGTTGTACGAAATATAAAATATTTTCTCTAATTGTATTGCGGACTGTTGAAAAAATGAAATTTTTCACATTTACACTAACCTTGAATGGTCATATGAGAGTTGTTAAAATATTACTTTTACATGATTTTGAATATGTGGATAGTGTTATTTTTTTTAATTTAAAATTTCATTATAGGATGGTAGATATGGAAACATCCAGCGGTCATAGAACACCTAGGTTTGTCATATTTTATTTTAAGCGCAAAACTGACATTCCACCATCCTCATCCTATTGCAATTTGCTCGAATTTCACATTGTTTCAACAAAGCTGTCACGTGAAACAGTTATAACTTTTACAAGGCCTTGTTTAATGGGTTATTTTGACTTTTTGCATTGCATTTTTTTGTTTTTTTTGTACGATTACCACGTGGATTGGTATATTTGTTTTTTTGTTTATTGTTTTGATGATTAAAATTGAAAATTAACTCTCGTTATTAGAATGATAAATTAAGTTCATGTAAAAAGTCATGCATCAGGTTTAACAAGACCTTTTTAAAATATATATTTTACCTGTTGCGAACACACATGTTTCGTGCTCCAATCACCGCTTTGTGCTCACTCTATCAGCTTTTATTTGCGATAACCATTTTATTTTTCTCCATAGGCTTTAGTAACCTTCCATATCGATGTTAGCGTGGTCTTTTCAAGCTATAATCTTAATTCATTGTGAATAAATAATAAATTTGCGCAGTCAAAATAAAGTTAACGAAATATTTTTCTCGATAATGTAAATAATAAATAAAACATTTTTTTTTTCTCGGTAAGTATATGAGGAATAATAAATTTATCGACGCATGATTATATATCGAGGCGTTCGAGCTCGTTCATTTTTCATCATTTATTAAAACTGTCATCGGAGGGATTGAACGATCGAGAAAGTCTTATATTGAAAAACTGCACAAAATTATGCCGAAACATTACGATCGATACACAATGAAATATAATAGATGTCTTCTTGTTTTTAAACCTATTTCCCTCATCGTACTTGCATGTTTTCTACGTTGGTTATGGACTTCCTCAATGTTTTGTGCAATGTTCATTGTTTTTATATATTCTTGTTTATTGAGGTATATTTTTATTATTATTACGAATTCGGTAGTCTACTCTTCGTGAATGTACGTACTTACAGCAGTTTTCATATTTTAAAACTTTCTGAATATGACGATTCTGTTCTTTATACAACATTAAATTTAATTATTCTTTAAACGATGTATTTTTTTAATTATTTAAAAAAATCTAATGATATTTTTTAGATTTGGGATGTTTTATATAGAGAATATTATGTGTAGCTTTAGTGATGTTGACTGAAAAATTATTCATTAGGTATAAAAATGTGCTTACAAGTCATAAAAAATGGATAGAATTATGATTATTATTTTAATTGCTAATGAGATATAATTTAGTTGTTAGTAAATCGGATAGGTATCAATTGAAATTGTTAGATGATGTATAGAAAACATATTTTTATGTTAGCCTATATTAAAATCAGATAATATATGAGAATGACACGGTATTGATTAGAACTTCGATTATTCAATGTAAATAATTAAAATATTATTAAAAATCAATTTGTATATTTATATATTACGTAAAAATAATCGAGGTTCTTTTATGTGATTGTGAATTCGGGCATATTTTCATAAGTGTTTCAACGACACCCATTTTACTGGAAAATAATGCATCATTGGCTTCTTTTAATATTTTTTTTGTTTAAAGATGTCTACTGTTTTAACCAAATTATATTTTTCAGTAATATTGAATTTTATTATTGAAAATAACCCTTTCATATTTGTGTGTACATATATAATATAAAAAAAATTATTAATAATGTGATATAAATTAAATTAATATACTTATTACTCATTATTTGCTATACTGTACATTGCGATTAATTAATTAAATTATTCAATATTCATGTTTTAAAGTAATGGGTTCAATAAAACGGTATTACTATGTATTAGCACTGATTCGATACATAGTATAAACGTCGATGGATTCAACGTTTGGATCATTTATTAATATTAGGTTATTCGGAAACTTAGAAATTAAGCTAAAACTAGAGTTTACTAATAAAATTTATGGGTTCTAGATATTCCCATGAATCAAATGAATACATTCCTATCTAATAAACTTTTACACAAATCTTCCAGCACGTGTTGCTAGCATGTGTAGTGAATTGACAGTTGTCACCCCGGTGTGACAAAGGATTATAACGACTTACGACTCAATACAAAGTAATAGAGTTTTTTAAAAATAATAAAACACTGGTTTAGTATAACTAAGCGTAATATTTTCCGAATGACCTAATACTTAATTGCATCTCGTGGTAATATTTATTTTTTTTGGGCGGTGAGATTTGATTTTTTTTTTTTAAATGGTATTGTTCATCATTTCTGGTTGCTTCACGTATTTAAATTGATGTGGTAGATTATAATGGTTTGTGGGATCAAAGACGACTGTTATACCTTTTATATTTGCTCGTTTATCACTGCTTGATATATCTATCTGTGATACAAAGTGTCTGAAGCACAAATTTAATTTTATTTCTGATCGACGACATGAATTGAATTTGATTTGTTAAATAAAATACACTCATCGCCGTCTTACAAAATGTTTGGTTATAAATGGAGGTGAATGTGATTTAACACATGTTTTGCGTAATATTTATTTGTATCGTTTTACCGATCCACAGACAAAATCAGTTATCTATAGTGTCGATGGATAATTCCATGTCTTTGAGCGAGTTTGCACGGCACGTACTTGCTGAGATATGTGGCGAGGAATGGGTTATGCAAAAATGTCTTCAATCGCCGGAAGAGCTGTGTCAGCAAGATATGTTACTCGATTCGATGTTGTCGGCGAAACAAGCTCAACGGTTTGATCCATCACATTTTAAATATTATTTTATTATGAAAACGTCCTAAACCGAATTTAAAATTGCAGATTGCTTCATATGATCTGTTATCCGGAGAGCGCTAGTCACACACTGCCCGATTTGGATCAAAAAACAATAATTACTCGAATATTAGAGGTGAATAAAAATTTATTCTATATTTACGATATGTTTCTATCTATTTTTTTTATGTATATATTTGATTTTTTTTAGAATTTAGAGCAATGGTCTTTTAGAATGTCGTGGCTCGATCTGCAATTGATGTTTAAACAATTCACTCCAAATTCGCCGGAATTAAATCAATGGTTAGAGATGGTAGCCCGAGCTGCGATTGATGTTTTTCATATGAACGTTGCTAATAATTCATCGTCGGATAATAAAGATTTGTATGTTTAAATTAAAAATAAATCTGTATATATCGGAATGATATTTATATACGAATATATTTGTTTAGCAATCAGAGCGGTGAAAAACGACGTAATAATTCAATTTGGCTAGTCGCTCCGCTAGTGTCTCGGTTGCCACCTCCGCTGCAAGGCCGAGTGCTTCGAGTTGCCGGACAGCTTTTAGAAGGAACTCGTCACGATAAAAGTCCGCCGAATTATAAAAGCGCTCAAAAGTAAATAATAATCATTGTATTTTATTAACGTTATATTTATATGAATGCGAGTTTAATTTTGTAGCGGTGTTAGGAAAGTTATAGGACAGTCTGCTCCGGGATTGTATCATCAGCCGTTCTTAACGTTGGTATTGACGTGTTTGCGTGGACAAGACGATCAAAAGGAGGGATTATTGACTTCATTGCATATACAATTATCACAGTTTCTTCAAACAGCGAAAGATGTACGTATACGAAATTATTTTCGATGTTATTATAGATAAAAAATATTAAAATAAATTTAATCGGAAACAGGAAAGACTGGGGAGTGTCGAGGATTGGCCTAGTCGAGAATTGGTCGATGGTTTGCAGCTGAGATTTTCTTTATTGGGCGGAATGTTCGATATCATACAACGGAACGCCACTGTCACCACGGATTGGGCGATTCTTCTCGTACAACTAATTTTATACGGCGTTATCGATTATAATAATAATTCGTAAGTAGCGATTTTTTGATACGATTACATTTTATTGGATTCAATTTAATTGATGTTATGTTTTAGATCGTTATTTACAACTGTGCTGGACATGTTAGGAACGTTGATTCATTGGACGTTAGCTAGCGATAGCAACGGAGGTGGGAATCTCTCTGGCGATGAGAATAAAAAACAATATCAAAATTTGATGAAAAAATTAAAGAAAGAAGTGGGCGAACGCCATAATGCAGAATTGCAGTGTGTTAAACAGTTGTTACCGTTGCCAAAAATCACTATGGAGGTTAATATATTAATTATTTATCAATTATTATACATTAAAATTATTTAATCAATATTATTACGTTTTATAGGTTATTGCTTGTGAATCCATCGGATGTCTAACGGATAATAAAGGGAATAAAATCACAGGATTCGATAGCATCGATAAAAAACAGGTAAATAACTTGCGTCAATAATACAAAATCGGTTTTTAACGAATTGATTTGTATGTTTTATTCGTATTATCGCAGGGTCTTCGTCTGTCCGATAAACAGAGGGTATCTGCGTGGGAGATTGTCGAAGGTGGTCGTAGCACGGCGCCTTTATCGTGGGCATGGTTTGGCGCAACAAAAATGGATAGAAAGCCTCTCACTTACGAACACACTCACAAGTATGATTGTCGCATGTTATTAAATTACAATTATTTATGATTGATTTATATATATATATATATATATATATATTGTAATTTTTTGCATTAGATTATTGCGGTTTCACACTCATAGCTTGGTTAAGCCGTCTAGTTATTATCTCGAGCCATTGCCGTTACCACCTGAAGACTTGGAACCGCCGTCAGAAAAATCTGTAAGTATTTGTATGTAAATATACTGAATTATTTTATTTTTAATTTCGTTATGTTACACATAGGGTGTAGATGGACTCGATCAAAGCCCGGGAGGTATGGGCAGAGGCCGTACTAAAGGACGGAAGCCACGCAAAAATAAAATTAACCCTCAAGTTTGTATTTTTTTTAAATGTTCAATACATTTTTAGGTTATGTTATATATTTTTTTTTTTAATGTATAGGTTACAAACGTTATGGGCTCTGGTCAGATGTATAATAATGGTATGCCGGGAATGGGAAATATTCCGAATCAACAGATGGGCGTTGGAAATATGGGCGGACCTGCATCGGGGATGATGGGTCCGCAGGGCGCGATGGGCGCGATGGTTCCGCAAGGTCCAACTGGCCAGATGATCGGGAATCCTATGCCGCAACAGTCCGGACAGATGGCTAATATGGGCGCTCCGTTCAATCCGCAACAACAGCAACAATGGTTCCAACAACAGCAGCAAACCTATTACAATCAACAGGGTTCGTCTTTCGATTCGGAATTTAATACGATTATTATTATCGAGAATAGATTGCTAATTATTATAAATGTATTGCAGTAGGACGATTAGAACGGCCTCCTGTTAATCCCAAACAAGCTCTTTCGAATATGCTCCGTCAGCGTCATCCACTAGGAACTACCGGACAATTCCCTAATACGGTCGGAGCACAACATCCTTCAATGACTCCGCAGCATAGAGCGCCGTACGCACGACAACAACCGAGAGCGCCTCCGCCGCATCACATGCAAATGGCAGGACAGCAAGGGTACGTTTATTTTTATATTCATTCGATATATTGTCAAATATTATTTATATTCGTAAAATATATGATTAATTACAGAAGTCAGATGGGCCAGATGGGTAATCAAATGGGACAGATGAGCAGTATGGGACAGATGGGAGCGCCCGGTCAAATGGGTAGTCAGATGGGTCCCGGTCAAATGGGTGGCCAAATGGGTCCAGGGCAAATGGGCCCCGTCTCAATGGGAAATCAAATGGGCGGGCAGATGGGTCAAATGAATCCACTGGGAAGCTCTCAGGGAAATCAACCCATGTTCGGAAATCAGCCGTATGGAAATATGCAACAAAACACAATGAATCAAAATTACGGAGGATCCGGCTACGGAAATCAACAGATGATGCAACCGTCGCAAGGAGTTCCGATGAATCAGCAAAGCGGATCCATGGCGCAACAGATGGCGCAAATGAGCCAGGGGATGGGACAGGTAATGCATTTAATTCCGCGATTTTTATTAATATATTTCGTATTGATTTTCACTATATTTTTCAGGGTTTGGGCCAGGGAGTCAATCAAATGAATCAAGGCGTGGGCCAAATGGGACAGAGTGCCAATCCGATGAGCCAAGCCATGAATCAGATGGGACAGCCGGTCGGACAGATGGGACAGGGCGTGAACCAGATGGGACAAAATGTCAATCAGATGGTTCAAGGTGGAATGGTGCCCATGGGTGGACAGACAAGCGGCATGGGAAATCAAGGACAATCGGCTGCTATGGGCGGTTTCCCGAATCAATCATTCCAACAGGTAATATCGCATTTTATCAAATCTTTTTTACACAATATTTAATATTTTTTTATTAAACAATTATTACAATAAATCAGCCCACAATAGAGATCCTATTTTAGTGTTGACCCCATATTTAAGAATTTTAAAATAAATAATTCCTTTACAATCCCACCATACAGACAAAGGCACCTTTTTGACCGTTACGTTCAGCTTCGGCGTTGCCAATGGTACCTGTTCTTTAGAAAGCCTCTATATTTACGACATTGGCCTGAGTACATAATCCACTTGTCATAAGATGTCAAAGAAATGTTTAATTTTCCTCTAATTTTATTAATTCTTGACATATTCGAACTTGTACAGTCCTTGCACCCTAATCAATAGTATCCGACTTTATCTGCACTCTTTGTAGAATGGATTTGGTTGAATTTGCTTCATCTTTAATCTGTAACACCACATCTTCCACATTCACTATGTATATATGGTTGATTGCACTGTATTAACATTATCTGATAAATAAAGTGAATTTTGTTCCATTAAATTCATCAAAATGTCTCCATCAAAGATTGCAAGACATACAGTAAAATAATCTTTCAAAAAAAAGTGTTTTTTTTTTACCTCTTTTACTGAATAAAAATTTTAATTCTAAGCGAAATCTCTAAAGATTTAAAAAGATGATAACCTGAAAGTGTAATATCTGAAGAATAAGGTGGATGCTGTAGAACTTCTAAATCCAACTCCCTGTTTTTTTCCTTATTTACTAAAACTGATCGCTCATGTAACAGTTTTATCTTAAATTTTTCTAATTGGGCACAATAAACTTGTAAATGTTTGTTCAGGTTTTAATAATTAATAATAACGCTCGAAATATCCCACCAAACACAGAAAAACATTTTGTTCGAGATTAATGATGGTCGAGGCGTTGAAGCTGGTACTTGATTTGAAGAAATCCATTGTTTTGTTCTCTGGGTTGTTGTACAGCACCCATTTTTCATCACTAGTAACAATCTCAGAAACGGATCAGTCTCATACGTAAACGAGATCGACGAACAGTTGGTTATCGGTTGTTCTAGCGTTGTTAGCGAAAGTTTGTGCGGTACCTAAATTCCTCGACTAGTTTTACTGATGCTTTTCAAATGGTCTTGTACTGTTGAACAGGGAGAGCCGAGATCTTGTGACAATTCTTTTATGGTTTTATGAGGATCGGATTCCACCAATGAATGAAGTCTTCCTGTTCTTGAAAATATAAAAATGGGTTAAATGTTTGATTTGCTTCAAATCGCAAAATACAATTAAAAGAACCTAACCCCTAATTTTGTATGGGTGCCTAACTTTCTATAGCGTTTATTTCTATAGCGTGGTCTATCTGAACACTATAGAACGGTTGACTGTAGTTTGGACTTTCTATGATATTTTTGCAGTTTTTAGACGTCTCCATAAATTTCGTATTTAGTCTCTCTTCAATCCCGTCGAATAGAAATAGCATAAAAAATCATGAATGGACTCAATCTTTGGCTTTGGCATTTTTACTAAGGATAAAAATTATAAAATACAATAGGAACTGTAGACTACAACAAAATGATACCAAATTTTACCTGTTTATTCGTTTCAGGTTACCTTATATGAATATTTTTTTATCATTTCAGAGTATGATGGGAGGTCGAGCGACACAAGATCCGTATATGGCACAACAGCGGCAAAATACGAGACCACCGTATATGCAGGTATGCCCATAAATCATATTTGTTTAAAATATCATTATATTCGAGAGTATTAAAATATATTCTTTTATCAAGCCTTCTAACGTAGCTATGGGTGGTATGGGGGGACCAGCTCCTCCGTACCCCAGACCCTCCATGGCATCTCAGCAAAATCAACAATTCCAACAGGTAAAGTATATATCCGATTAAAATTGAAAATCCTTATTTAATTACCATATTTAATGGATTGAATAATGCAGGTCAGTCAACAGCATCGTATAAGACAGCAAATGCTGGCTATGCAACAGCACCAACAACCGCAGCAGCAGCAACAGCAGCAGCAAAACAATCAACCCGGCGGTATGATGATGTCGCGGCAATACCAACCGCCGGCTTATTAAGATCGATATGAGAATTGCATCGCTTTCGGTATTTTCCGATACATCTTATAGTATGTAATGTTATATCAAGATACGACAGGACTCCGATTTAATAGCTACAGTATTAAAGTTTGTAATATCAAAATATTGTGTGCCAATATGATTTTCCGCACTTATTGGCCGTTTAAAAATCTATTAATGTTGATATTGAAATGAAATAATTATTGATACGTTGGCGTGTTGCGTATTCGGTATTATGGACAAATTTGTTTGTGCGATTTCAGTATTTAGTTTTGTACATATTTTCTTTTGTTTGTATGACGATATTCGAAAGTCTTAATCCTTGCACTATTGTTAATCCATGACTTTTCTATTCTATGTATAAATTAAAAATACAAATTAAATCATAAGATCAGCGGTCACTAAACTACCGGATCCGGCCCTCAAACGTATTATCTGGCCCCCCAACTTTTATATATAATACCTAGTTTTCGACTGACCCCTCATATTTTTAAATATTTTAATCCCGTTTTCACAAAGTTTGGTGATCTCTGCTCTGGATTTAATAATGATAATTTTTTATAAAGATGGTTTGTGAATTTTATCTATTGAACAGTCGATGAAATGTGATGACGACGATAGCAGCTGAATTATTCGAATATTGGATTAAATACTACTTTTTAATTTTTATACGGTTTTTGACAGTATTTCTTACGACTTTAAATTTTCTGTTTGTATTCTTTACTATTTACTATGTTTGATCAAGTTTCGAATATTTTTTTTAAATATTAAAAATAGTTTTTCTGTATTTTCTTAGGATATTAAATTTATTATGAGAAATTAGCTAATGTATAAGTGCCACATTGAAACGGTTAGTTAAATATTTATTTATTTTTAATGGAATTCGATTATGCGGAAGTCGAAATGGTTGTTAAGTTGCACAATACGATTATTTTTATAAAAATAACTATATGATTATTAACTAGCTGATATGTGAAATTTTATATATTAAAAATGTTATTTTTTTAACATCAATTTGTATGATCTCACTTATTTTTGACCACTATGTATTAACACTTGAATGCGGGGTTTTTTTTTAAATGATTTTAAGAAATACCTTGCGTTCATCAGTCAATATTTGTTATATTTTGAATTTTTTAAAACCGTCTTTTTATACAAACATTTTTTCTGCATTATTAAAATTTATGTTGTGTTCAGCGTGTACTTTGTCTTAGTATTTTAAAATTATACCATAAATCCTTCCCATTCCATAAAACAATATTATAGGTATGTTTTATCTATTATTTAATTGTGAATGGATTTTATGACAACGCATATTTCATTGAATATTATTGTTTAAGTCGTATTGTTTCATATTATGTGTAATTAAAATATAGTGTAAAATAAAATTTACTACTACAAATTATTTTTTATTGAGATTTCCATTCATCTTTTACATATATCCTATATGAAAAAAATGTCTACACTGGGATTCTTCAACCTACCCGAGCAATTTGGGTTTTGTCTTTATAAATTCTGTATTATCAAAAACACTCCTGTTTATCATTACAAATAATAAAGGTACATTAATGACCAAAAGGATGCAAAGCAACTGTACTCTCGGCATTTAGGCTTTGAATTTTTCTCAAAAAATTAAATACAGGTTTTACACTTCAAATTGGACGTATGTTACGAACTGCTATGTGAACAAATTGGCGCAAAATACGCAAAAGGTTTGCCACCGGAAGATCGACACGACGCTCTGGATCTGTGGACGGATGCGGGGCGAAAGCGGGGTGTGGGAATTTCGTCGCTATTGAATATTTTACACCTTATTTTTATATTTCATATAAAATAGGAGCGAAATATACTTTTTTTCATTTCTGTCGACCTATGAAATATAGTATGTGCGAGCGTGAAAGCGATTTGTGCGAGTGAGAGGGCGCGCGTATGTGTGTCACTGTGTGCTTATGGGATTTTTTTTAATTTTTACGGTATTTGCTGCACATTGTTGGATAGGTAATGCGTCCCCGAATCCTAAAAGGGAGATTAAAAGTTTTGATGTTAAGTAAGCACTGAGAGAGAGATGAAGAAAGTTTTCCCCCCCGCCGTCAGACGTCACACGAATTATTGTTTTTTTTTGTACATACAAATGCATTCAAAAAATCAAAATTTGACAAAAGGTTAACTGCCCTACGTACGTGTAGGATAATTCCCACGGCTAACTAAGATTTAAATTTCTAATTAAAAACGCGTTACATTACTTTAGGTATAATGCTCAATCGAGCACTTTAACGACACCACTTAAAACAATAAAATCCGCAAGAAAAATAATAAAAAATTAACAGTCATTATTCAAATTTGAATTAATTACAAAATATCTCTATCCTACATACATATTAAATCAAATTTGGAAACACATTTTATTATTATTTAATGAGTGGGAATGAATAATTATTATTTTATCTCATGTATGTAATAAGATCCCATAACAATTTCGATTATCCATTACTTCATTTATATAATGTATTCTCTTTGCATAATGTATTTTTAAATTATGCATATTATCAAATTCACCGTTAGATACATTTTTTAAATATAACTGTCAGAAAATTTATTAAATGTCTATTTAACTATTTAGTTTACATAATATTATGTGAAATTCGTAAATATATATTTGAATGACAAAAGGGAAAGCACAGAAAACATCATTTGGAGCGTTCGTGAACCTCAATGTCAAAGCGTTAGTGTTGCCAGTACATCAGACGTGACAGCCGGTGCGTTGGGTTATGGCGCAATGGCCGGCAACTTTTGGCAAAGTTCTCACCACCAGCAATGGATTTTGGATAAGCAGGATCTCGTGCGCGACCGTCAGCACGATCTTGCCATCCTGTCCGAGGAGGAGTATCAAAAGATATTCAACTTCTTCGCCAGCCTGATCCAGGTGTTGGGCGAGCAGCTGAAGCTGCGACAACAGGTGATCGCCACGGCCACGGTCTACTTCCGCCGGTTTTACGCTCGCAATTCACTGAAGTGCATCGATCCGTTGTTGCTGGCGCCCACCTGCGTCTTCCTCTCCTCAAAAGTCGAGGAGTTTGGCGTTATCTCAAATTCAAGACTCATTACCACATGCCAAACTGTGATTAAAAACCGATTCAGTTACGCTTATCCGAACCAGGAGTTTCCGTACCGTACTAATCACATACTGGAGTGTGAGTTTTATCTCTTGGAGAATCTCGATTGCTGTCTCATTGTATACCAACCGTATAGACCGCTGCTTGTGTTTGTACAAGACATCGGAACGGAAGAGCAATTATTAACGGTGGCTTGGAGGATCATAAACGATTCACTCAGAACAGATGTCAGTCTTCTTTATCCGCCTTACCAAGTATGTCTCATTTACATATGCGACGAAACATTCACTCTCCGAGTGTTTGGGCCTTTCCAGACTCATTGTTTATTGATTTTCTTTGCAGATTGCTATTGGCTGTCTTCATATAGCATGTGTCATATTACAAAAAGAATTGAAGAGCTGGTTCGCAGAGTTGAACGTCGATATGGAAAAGGTTCGTGTACTTTATAGTCAACATTTTGTTAGAATTATAAATTAAAAATATAAATATTGCAGGTTCAAGAAATCGTTAGATCTATAATGAATCTCTACGAAATGTGGAAGAGTTACGACGAAAAGAAGGAGATTTTGGCGCTTCTCGCAAAAATGCCAATACCAAAACCAGCTCCACAAAGATAAATTGTAGTAGATTTAAATGTATGGGATATGATTTAATTAACGATATTTAATCTCTGCATTAAATTTGCCTAATCTCGAATAAAAATTTGAATAAAGGCAATCGTTTTGAGCTATACTGGAATTCGCAGTAGCGTATCATCAGTACACAGCTCAAATGGCTGAATATGCTTAGCTATTATAATTAAATTCGAGCGAGCCATGTCGTATAATTGTTTTTACGAGTTTGCACATCTGTGATCGTACGAGGATGAATTGAAAAAATATTTGTGACGAGCGAGTTTCATAATAACAACACTACACTTGGATGTCCCGGAGATGAAAATTTATTGTGCGGTAATATTTCTTTTTATATTTTTATATCGGAATGAAGATTCATCTACATTTTATTAATAATTTCTGTAATGTGACGATTTATAATTTGGATTGATAATGAATAAATATTTCACGATCTTAGTATATTTGAATTTTATTTTCTATCCATTTTCCACTACTCTATGTAAAATATTATTATTTTTTCATGTTAAAAATACTTATGCCTTAATTTTAAAATTTCTATGCGGATCTTTAGTTAAAAAGTTTGACCGAGCCTGATACAGGTATTACACTTTAAATTGGACGTTTTACAAATCAAATTGGACGTTTTACAAATCAAATTGGACGGGTAATCAAATTGATATTTATAAATTGGACGTTTTCAAATCAAATTAGATACCCCATTGTATTTTATAAAAAAGTTGTACATTCATAATACATATACATATTATGTATAAATAATTGCTATAAATATTTCATGAACAAGTATATGAAATTACCTGCAGCCGCCGCAAAAGAATATTTATAAAATAATTGTTAAGTTGTTAATTGTTATCTAAATATCTTTTATTTATTTAAAAATGTACATTATATGTATTATGAATGTACAACTTTTTTATAAAATACAATGAGGTATCTAATTTGATTTGTAAAACGTCCAATTTGATTTGTAAAACGTCCAATTTGATTTGCAAACCGTCCAATTTGATTTGTAAAACGTCCAATTTGAAGTGTAAAACCTGTATATATAGTTAACAAGATAATCTTCCAATAATCATAACTATATTTGGTCTTCAACTGATCACTTACGGGTAAATCAATATGCCCCAGAAGGAAACCCCTAAAATAAAGGTCGACAATCATCCCAGTCTCGATGCTTTCACTTCTCTTCCTACTTAGTAGTCGTTTTTTTCCCTTTTGGGAGAGGGGATGATGAAAAGATTGTTATTAACCCTTTGGTTACTAAGTGTCGAATATTCGTAAGGTTCGTAATATTTTTTTAACTTAAAAAAAAATGTTTAGATGAGCGTCGAATATTCAACGCTTTGTCTTTTTCGCACGAGAATCGACCGTCGAATATTCGAAACTTAGTAACCAAAGGGTTAAGCAACAGGGTTAATTAGTTAGTTGTTCGTTAGTCAAATATATAAAGTTCTGTTTTCCTTTTCATCGAACTTTTAATCAAATGTTATATTTTATTTACATACGTTTTGTCATTTATCAGGATTTATTTAGTGATTTATCACTGTAAGATTAAAAGGTTTAGAGTGCATTTAAAAGGTTTGACAAGAGGTAATTATGGGGTCTGATTGGATTTGATCTTCTCTTTTTTCCTTTAACTTTACCTGGAGATAATTTACTGAGAATGGATTTTGGGAGTCAAGGATTATGATATTTTTATGAGTTGTCCGAATGGTATTGAAATATAAATATTGAAGGATTTAAATTTTTAATTTTGAAAGGGAATTAAAAAAGGGTAGGAGATTTTAGGATTTTATGGTCTTTTCGTATATCAGCACTCCGGGTGAATTGAGAGACATTAAATCATTTGTTTAATACATTGATTTTAACTTTGCAGTGGTTAGGTTAGGTTTTTTATCTCCTAGTTATAGCTCCTGTATGAGTCCCAAACAATTAACAGGTTGTATATATTAATAAATCATGTAATCCCAATATATTGTTAATTATTAAAAAATTTAAACTATCAGTGAATGTTTCAGGTATTATGACAAATGATACTCATTATTTGTCCAATTAGAAAAATAAATTATCCCGTATTTCAACAGCCAAAGGGTTAAATGTTGTTCAAATGAAAGATGTCTTATAGTGTTGTGTTTTTTATTATTTTTTAATCATGTATAAAATTTTGATACAAAAAATGTATCCATGTAGACGTAAAATTGTATTGTTCTCTTGTTTAAATTACCAATTTACATTGTACAGTCAACCCTCCTATAGCACTCACTGCTATAGAGCGGCAGTTCTTCACATAGTATTTCCATTTAAGTTGCAGTTTTCTACAAAAAGCTGAATATTAAAGGTTAGTTGACTACAAAATATAATGCGCGCCCGTGAACAAAATAAAAATAAAATATGTCAACGGAAAAATGCTTGATTTATTCATTTCATTCAATTTACAAAATATAAAATTAAAAAAACCTGATCCCAAATTTTGTATGGGTGCCTAGTCTTCTATAGCGCGGTTCCTTTATCGGACGCTATAGGAGGGATGACTGTAATGCTTTTTATATTTTTGCATTGAAAAAAATCGAGTAACACCCCGATTTTTGTAACGATAATTTATATCTAATAATTTTTTAAAGAAAGTTATCTCTCTGATTAGAAATTATATTGAAACTAGAAAAATTTACATTTCATTTTTAACTTAAGTATAAAAACATATACAAATTGACGTATAATTAATTATAAATTGTTGAATTAAAACTTTCCGAGATTCCGATTACCTTGAATATTATTCTCATCTGCACAAGATAATGGATTTTATTCCAATATACAAATCAGAACAAGTAATACATTTTTATTGTACAATACAATTTATTTAAAATTATTCAATTTTAGTGTTCGAAGTAAAAAGAAAGGAATTACTGAGATGTCCAATCAGCTAAAATGTAAAATAGTAAAAATAAATCGGTGGAAATTGATCCGACCTCGCTCCGAGCACTTATCGTTTTATTTACAAATATTTGGATTCTCCCTTTGAAAATCTAGTATCTAATAGTTGGGCTTTTTTTAAAATCGCCTTTTTTTGAGCTTCGTCGAAGCGATTCACTTTTAAATCGTTATCGCGACTGAACGGTTTGCGTTCCGGTTTTTCTTTCTCGCTCTTCTATAAACAAATAAAAATTAAACACCGAAAAATCGGATTTATATTCAATATAAAAATCATACCTTTTTCTTTTTTTTCAACTTTTTTTGATGTACATCTAATAAACTTGCATCCCTTTTATTTTTCTTTTTAAATTTCCTTAAAATAAGTACGTAATTATTATATTTTACATAAATATCATTTTATTTACAATAAAGATAAGCCCCAAACTTGATTAAATCTTCCTGATCGGCATCACGTTGTTTGATAAACTCGGTAGTCGCATCTTTTTGTAATCTACTGCTATCCGCCTCTTCATCGACGATTATTCCAGATTCTTTTAAGGCTCTCGTTTCGGGAGTATCCGTCCAACTTGTTCTAAAAATATTTTATTAAACATGATTTTATTACTGTGAAATCATTACTTATTAAGGGACAAAGAATGCACTCCAGCGAATGAGAGCGCAATTGGCATGGGACTGAGGTTTAACGAGACCAAGACAAAATACACGCCCATATGCCAAGGACGAATCCTTGAATCCCTGAGAGTCGAAGAGTATAGCTTCGAGGCCGTCTAGGAATTTACATATCTCGGCTCACTAATTACAAAAAATGATGAAACCAATTTGGAAGTATGAAGAAGAACCATGCTGGCAAACCGGTGAACTTCAAAAGTATCTACCGTCGAGCTTCCTCTCAAAGCAGACTAAAGTCAAGCTCTACATGACCCTCATCAGGCCCATCCTAACATATGGATTTGAATGTTGGGCTTTGACAAAACAAGATGAGCGACAGAGCTGTATCGACTACAGCTGTAATTGGAGTGTCCAGACTCCAGTGGATCAGTCACATGTTAAGGACGTGGGCCGTCAGTTTTTGTTTGAAAAAAAAACCAGTCCAGTTGTTGTCGGCGCCACTACAACTTGCCCACTCGAGGGCAAATCATTGGCAACTTTAAAATCACACATCCACGACTCGGCTCTTGACCTGTCGCAGGAGAGGTGGGATTCCTCCCCCAAAGGGCGGACTACCTATCTCTTCTTTTGTGATATTAGAGCCAGGCTTAATTGTAACTGGTTCTTCCCAGACTTCAGTCAATTCCTAACTGGCCAAGGTAATTTCAAGGCTAAACCTAAAGAGTTTAACCTTGTAGCATCTCCACATTGCTGGTGTGGGCATGTTCTGTAGTTCTGTCCTTAAATGGACGCTGCGTGTCACAACCCACTCTATGCTGTCCGATGTGGCATTTCCCCTAAGGGTCTCCAGGAGGGCCCTATCAGACACATGGACCTGGTCAGCTGTGTGATTTGCTATAGGGCATTTTCTACTTTTGCATCAACTTTCGGAGAGTTGTGTGAAGCTACTTTCCCTCTTTCTACTTCATTTTCTTAAGAAATTTAGTATTATATTTTGACATCACGCATTTTAATAAAAAAACTGCTTTGTTGGACTGATTGAACCGACCCCAAGCCGGTATATGCGGTGTGGGTAAATGGCGAGGGATGGAACTATGTTGGACCGGTCTGACACAGCTTCATTCCGGGTACAAAAGTAAGCCTTCATGTCCCCGGAGGAAAGGAAGACCTAGTCTGAGGTGGTTGGACTGTGTACAGAAGGATACTGCATCATTGAAACCTACCGGAAGATGGAGCGACGTAGCGGCAGATCGGATAAAATGGAGAAGGGTGTTGGATGAGGCTAGGGCTCTACAATAGGGCTGTTGCTCCTATGATGATGACGATGAAAATGAATTATACCCTTGCAGCTCCACCATACAGAGCAAAGGTTTTTTTTGTGAGGCTGGCCATTGATTTTTGTGTTCTCGGTTGGTGTGGTTTTGCAAAAATGGGGTTTCGGATTGGATTTTCAAAAGATGATCACATGTTTATTCGTCGCCTAGACTCGCTCCACTTAGTTCATGTGGTATCTATTTCTACTTCCATACTTTGATGATTTTTTTAAGATGCACTTGAACACTAGACCATGGGTATCCGAGATTGTTCACATCTTTTCAATTGATAAAGTTGGATTACTTTCGATTTCAGCACTCAGTATGGAATCGTTCACATTATTAGGTCTTCCACATCCAAGGTTATTTTTTAAATCGAAAAATTTCATAATTGATGTTTCTTGAACCATCTCTGACATTAACAAACATCCAAATAATCCTCCAGTACCCCACAAATGCTTTCAGTGGCAATTGTTGCAAAATGCTAGGTCCTTTTTTTCAAAAATGATAAAGCATCAATTTTCGAATAAATTCTACACTTGGTAAAAATTTAATTGATTTTAGTTGAAAATTTGAGATTTCATTGATAAAATACGACATTAATTCTAATAGATTGGCGAGCGAAGTATGCGGGATTTTTTAATGCCATATTTATGGGTGTTTGTCGGGAAATATAATAACTATAGATCGGTGCACGAATAAAAATATCAAAAATAATACCTATCGCTCATATCAGGTCCTTCTTTTGCTCTAAATTGCCGTGAAGTCAATCCGAGATGAGTCACTTTTGCGTCGGGAAGTTTTAACATCCACTCTTCTCTTGCGTCAACTTGCGAATCTTTTTCATCGTTCGCCTCAATTGCTTTAATTTTTAATTGTAACGCACGCTCTTCCAACGTTTTATGCGCCTTGGTCCATTTAGCTTCGGCGCCTACCGGCAACGGACCAATATTATCATCGCTATCACTATCTGAACTATAATTTTCGTTCGCCTTTTCGGATAATTTTTGCCGAACATCGCTGGAAATGTGCGGCCCTGTAAAACAATCGACATGTTATCGAAAATAATAAAATAAAATTATTCATTACGTTTATACCTATGTTTTTTTCTTTTTTTTCGCTCGGTTTCATAAGATGAGGCGGTAGAGCGGGTCCCTCGACTTCTTCGACGTCTTCCGTAATGCGTTCTTTTGGTTTCAATCTCGGGGGCAGTGTTGGACCGAAAACGTTTTCGACTTTAGTGAACTTCGATGACAATCTCTCTCTCAGATCCGGCATTTGCGGCTTATTTGGAAATGATTCGGAATTAATCGTCGTGCTCTTAGTACTCTTTTCGTCGGAATCACTGAGAATCTCGCCTTCTTCGTTTGATTCGTCGGATTGTTTTTCGTTCACCGATACATCGTGGTTTTTTGGTGAAGTTTCCGTTTCTATATCATTCGATATTGCTTGGCCATCGCTCAATATTTTATTTAATCGTTTCTTTCTGCATCGTTTTTTATCCTTGTGTTTTGATTTTCGTTTTTCTTTTGTGACCTTCAGTTCTTCTTTCAGCAACGATGCTTGTTCCCTCAATGTATGTTCATCTACTGACGAGTCGGAGAGAGCAATCGTCTCGTCTTCTCCGTCAATCACAGCGGGAGAATGTTCGTTTTGCATATTTGTACTGATCATATTGTAGTAAGATATGGGTTTCTGTTCTTGGTCACCGTGAGATTCTACCGTACGGTGGCTGGAAGAAATGGGAGCATGTTTATTTTTTAAGGATGCATTAGATTTATCCTTATCAGATTTTCTAATAGATTCGTCTGTGTGATCATGTGAATGATTATTTACTGTGTGTTTAATCTCAGATCTAACCTTGGACGAGGAGTCTCCGGATTTTCTCGAATCATTGGATTTATTGCGGGAGTAATCATCGTGTTTTTGATCTTCACTGTGTCTAGTTCTTTCGCTACTGTTTGACAGTCTCTTATCCTCCTTAACGGCTTGTTGCAGATGTTTATGCATTATATTACGAATGGCAGAGTGTTTTTCTCTGCTTTCCGAAAAACTTTTACGCTCATTCACACTTCTCGATTCAGATAGTTTTGCTTTGTCGTAGGCTTCGCGATGATTATCCGTTCGATTATCAATCTCAACTCGGTTCGATTTAGAGTGTCTATCACTTTTTTCATGAGATTTTACGTCGTCGGTTTTCCTCGAGGATTCACTGCTTTGTTTAGTATCATGCTTTTTTCGATCATTGTTGTGTGACGATCCATTTTCTCTGTCTACTCTTTCTTTTCTGTGCGAATTTTCAGGTCTACTAAGATCAGCTCTACTTTTTTGTTCTTTTGCATATCTATCGCGTAAAGGTGATCTCTCTCTAGAACGATCCCTTCTATCTCTCCGATTATTGGAATAGGAATCATTTTTTCTTGAGCTATCATTGTGTCTACGATCGTTGCGGTCCCTATCGTTGTTTTTGTTTGAATCGACATGAGAGGTAGGTCTTCTTGTAGAATCCGTTTTGAAACGAATTCCAGTGTCAGAATCGGACGTAGAATCGTCGGATAACATTTTTACTAAAAAATATCGAGGTGATGTATATTATGTCGCACTGCAGTTGACGTTCTTTCTGAAAATAATAAAAAAACAATATAAGAGCAATAGAATAGATAATATTTTCAATAAATCATGTTAAATTGGGACTTAGACTTTGGGGTTAATTAGACATCGATGGAGTTTATTTAAATATTTTTACGAGTTGGAAAGATAATTAGATCGATGATGATATATAAAAGGATATTGGTTCTGGCATAATATGATTATTCGAAAACATGTAAATATTTAGATTAAATAATGATTAAAACAATAATTTCATCATTATAATTTATTTAAAACAATAAACATCTATAACAAACAAAAACATATTCAAATTTTCAAACATAATACTTAAAAAAAGTAAAAAATGACTAGACTATTCGTATATCAGAACATTTTTTTTATTTTTCTTGCGCTATATATCAAGGATTTCAATAAGCCGGCCGTCAGAATTCCTTTGAGTGACTGTCGGACACTGGATTGCCAAACTATAGATTGGAGCGATCGCTGTACAATCTTATCTGTATCATTTTGTGCGACGTATTTCAATATATCATCTGCGGACGAGTTTGAATCCTTTTTATCAATTGTTTTGTAAATGATTTCCTTCGGACGAGCAGGCAATTTGGACAGATGATTGAATTTCGCATCAGTAGTAACGTCTTGTATGTAGATTTCATCATTTGTCAAATGCATAAACTCGCTGTATGCATTTATAGTTGACAAATATAGTTTTTTAAAACCTTCCAGTTGTGGCTGTACAATGTTTTTCACTTTGTTCTTGTTTTCACCAAATATCATACGAAAATCGCCTGAGTAGCTCAGGTTAGATATTGTATGATAAAGTTGATATTCAGTAAATTTCTCAGGTAACAATAGAAGTGCAGCTCTAACAGCTGACGATAAATTTGAATGCAGAGCATTGGTGAGATCTTGGGAGGGTTTCACCAGGATTTCCACGGGCTTGTGAAGTCGTCCTGCGAGGTAAATGTGTGGCCAGTCTCGTAGGTCCTGGACTAACTGATTTGTGGTGACGATGCCATACTTGTAGAGTAGTTGATGTTCGGGTAGCGGTAGCAGGGTATTGAAGTAAGTGCCAGCACCGCTGCGTTGTTGTACGGCTGCCACGGCGCCGGCACCCATGCTGCCCAGCGCCGAGTAGTGGCTTCGATTGATTCGAAGATTACGCGCATGCCAATCCTCGGCGCTGTCCACTGCGAGTACAAGGTCCAAGACTTGGCCCTTGGCGCTCTGGCCCGCTTGCTGCTTGACCCCGGAGCCATACGCAAAGCCGAAGGCGACCGGACGTGGGAGCTGGCCCAGGATAGCCGCGTACGCCCTCGCCATCTCGCTCACCTGCTGCGGAGCCCGCCGCCGCCGCTGGCCATAACCCAGCACGCTCCTCAGCCGATAATAGACAACTGACTTTTGTAGCCGGCGAGACCATAGACAAAAATTTTCACAAAATTAATTTTTAATTTCTATGTCAAAACTCTCAAATGAGAAAGTAAACATATATGTAATGAATACATTATTTTTTTGCCCTACCATCATTTTGTTTAATTTATCTGATATTAAAAACTAATTGCATATTTATTTTGTCATAATTTTTTTATGATAATTTGTTTAAAAGTACTCATTGTTTAAAAATTATCAAGCAAATGCAATGGTCAGAGACTAGACAGGGTTCAGAGAAAATATGAAGCGCTTAGTGATTAACATTTTAGAAGCCCTTTAAAATTTAATAAATCGGTGAATCGAGACAACGCCGTACTATTGTTTTTGACTTATTTTTTCATCACAAAAAACAGCGGTGGAAAGTACAGTTTTTACAGAAGTTACAATATCGTTCCGTTTTGCCTTTCGCTATATTTTTTGAGTCGTCAAATTAAGGCTCCTAATATTGCGAGGCAATTTAAATAATGCGATAATAAAATGATGCAATTTAAATAATATGTTAAATTAAGTCAATACATAATAAATTTCTTATTATAATCTGGTCGAATAGCGTTAGCTTAAGGCTTTCAAATATATGACTAACAGTTGTATACACGTGTCCGTCAGTTGGACGTCTGTCAAAGTTCTGCGATGGAAGCGTTGTATCATCAAACCAATAATTTAATTCAAGAAACCCAATTATGTTTTCAAAAGTTAGAAAGAAAGCCCCCAAATGCGGTAGACATAGAGAATGACATTCAATCCAGAGTAGAACAAATTAGTACGTAAGTAAATTTCTTTATTTAAGCAATTGATAAGATCAAGTGTGTCACATGTTGAGTTTGCTTCTATAAATATATAAATATTTCACAAATTTCATATATTATAACGTATTATTCATCTTTTTATACTTAATATTCACTGATAAATATATTTTATGTGTGTATGTAATCCTATTTGTTTTGAAATACAACAAATTTCCCAACTGTAATGATTTCACAAATTGATCATTTTTATGTAACGTAATTTCAAATGACATAATTGTGAAATCATTTCTACATTCCAATTATTAATCATATTGTAAAATTATTTAAAAATATCATGTCTAGAGGTTTGGGTCACTATCACATAGGACATCTGTTTCTATAAAGTATATCTATAAAGGTTTTATAAAGATAAAACACATTTGTTAATTCGTTAAAAATTACTGTCGTTGGTGCAGTTTGAAGATTAGATGGGTTACTGGATTGTAGCGGATTTATAGCCCCATTTATATTTATTTTTATTTCAGAAATTGCGATCGTCTAGATATATTAGTATATAAAACACCTGTAACTCAAAGACAAATAGCCAAAATGCGCTGTGATCAATTAAAATATGACAATAAACATATTCAGGTAATATTAATATATATCGTACATTGAATATGTTTTTAGGATTTTTATTTAATTTATAATTTTATATTTAGGCTGCTTTAAATAATCTGCGGGAACGCAGACACAGGGCTAAAATTGAACAGGAAGAACGTCGAGAGCTTTTAAATAGAAATTTGTCGTCGAATAATAAGCAAGATTATACATCGATTCAGGTAGATGAGAGTATGACGCATCATCAATCTCTACAAAGCGCTCACCGCGGAATGGACGATATGCTTATGACAGGTGCTCTTGTGTGATAATTTTTATTAAATATGCACGATGAACAATATGTAATTCGTTATTATTTCAGGATCGAATGTATTGAATAATTTAAGAAATCAACGAGATACATTGAAAGGAGCTCACCGTAAAATTATAGACATTGCAAATACACTCGGACTATCAAACACAACCATAAGTCTAATCGAAAAAAGAGCCCGACAGGACAAACTTATTTTAATTGGCGGAATGTTTGTAACTCTTTCGGTAATCGGTTTAGTGGTTTATTATTTTAGATAAATGTCAAATATGTTACATAACCGATTTATTTGACGATGATTTTTCAAGTTAAATTCGTGAAAGAATCTCGCAACTCTATAATTATGTATATTATTTCATTATACATATGTGTTGGTAGAGTTCATTAAAGAAATCATTGCTTATTATATTTAACTGATGATTGTATATCTTATATCACATAATTTATCATTTCTTTTTATGTATTATATATGAAAAAATGAATTAATATCGATTTAGCCAAATAAGAGTTTTTCTTTCAATCCCCTTTTATGAATATTTATATTTATTTTTCAATTTCATCCAAAGATAAATGCTATGGTTTGGAATCACCATTTTTATTTAATTAAATATAATAAATTTATTGTAAATATAAATACTTTTCTTTATATGGTGATTATAATTTATTCCATTAACGTTAAAAATGCTGTATAATTAAATATGTCACAGTATTAGAAATTTACACGTTAGTGATATTGTTCAATCCACACTAATATAATATTAAATTGTTATTTTTTTTTAAATGGTATGATCGTGCTATTACTTTCAGCAATATTGCAATTTTATTTTATAATCCATTGAATTTTAGATGATCATAAAGCGATACTAAAAACGAATGTAATTTATTATTAAGGCCTAAAGATATTTGTGTAAGCTATGTTAAATAAATTATTATATCATATTTTTAATTTTATTTACTACCGTAAATTTATATCGGACCCAAAAAAACTCCTTATAAAATGAGTTTTTTTGGGTCCGATATACATAATTTCTTATGTGAAAATATGTTTGAGATATGAACAGCTTTCTGTTTAACAAATTAAGTATATGGCGAGGTATTACCGTCATATAATTCACACATTGATCCACATCGATTATCCAAAACACGCATAAGCAAAAAAACATAGTATTATTTCCCTTTTGGTATTTATTATCAATATTTTTGTATATTATTATTAATTAATTCAATATTAATAAATAAAATAAACAGTTATATTTGGCTTAAAAAATGATGATTTTAATGTCATCCAGATTTTAGTATTTTTTTTCAAAATTACTTTCATTATTAATGAATTTAATCGATATTTTAACATTATGCAATGGCAACCCATTCCTAACCTCAAATATATTTCTATAAACAAATGAAAATAAAATGACGTCATCAATTTAACAAAACGCGGAGACCTAACGAATCACTATGTTTATATTTTGGTCGACGTCATCCGGTCTACTGACAGCTGTTCAAACATAACCTACAAAACCGGGAATCGCGATTATCTTATCGCGGAATCTTGTTTTCTGAATTAAGCCTTGTGTAACTAATTGATTGACGTGTTGTAAGTACTTTTTATCTTATATTTAAAATAGAGATATAATTAAATTAAGCGTTTTAACAATGGAATTGTGCTTAATCCAAAAGCTAACCTCTCGCCGACATTTTAAATAATATGGCGTATATGTTGAAAGCACAGCTTAATTAAAGCTTCATTACAATTAGACGAGAAACTTTAGCTCGGGCATATTGCCAGATGTAGTATTAATTATCTTGATAATACTCAGCATTTTTATATACAATGAGAAACACTATACTGTTATTACGATTCAGTTTATGGTGAATTCTCACGAAATATTTCGTTGATTATGTTTAAAACATTTTTACAAACAATTCTTTAATTCAATTTATGAAATACGTATTTGTTAGCATTACACGTCAAATTGCGTCTGTTATTAATTTTTCTTAAAATATTTACGTACATAAATCACATTACAAAGTTGAGCTCAAACAAAATTTATGAATGGTCATAAAGTTTTGAAATATTCGTCTCCACAATAAATAGACAACTTGATATATTATACAGAATTATAAAATTCGCTGGTACACATTGATGGGAGATAGTGGGCTGTCTGGTCCATTTTTATGTTCAACACGTTGCACACTATATTATATTTATGCTTTACTAAATAAATATTCCAGCTTGCCAAATGGAGTGTGCGATTAAAATCGGATTTTCAGACTGGGTTGTTAAATTTTCACGTTTAGAGTGCATCTACCTGTGGAATGACGTCATACCTCTGGAGATAAGTACAAGGATTTCATCTGAAGACACGTACTCGGAGGGGTTAATGCACTAATTTCGTATTCTAGATGTCAAATCGGTTATTATGGATCAGATTTAGTGAGTTTAATAAGAGTTATATATAAATTCTATCAATAGCTACGCAAACATATTATTTTAAACAATAGGCACGTCAAAAGAGGTTGTATTAATTTATAAATCATTATTAATAATTATAACAATTTTATTTAATGTATGTACATATGTTGCTGTTAATTTTTTTTGTTTGCATGCCTGAAAAATGCGGTGTTAGGTGTAAATGCTTATTTTAAAATTTTGACAAGAGTCATAACAGCCTAATTTACGGTCAACCACGGGCGATTCGTGACTTTAAAAACAGATGGGGCACGATGAGGTCGAAGTGCCCCCCCCTCTTTTTTTATCAAAAAATGAACCATATATTTTTAGTACAGTGAGGTCGAACCAAGAAAATAATAAGAACTATCAAATTTTTATGCGAAATTAAACATAAATAATTTTTATTTTCATATAATATAAACATTAATGTATTTTTCACAAAATCAAATGGAAATCGTTTTTATTATCGTCGAAAAACGTTGATGGTGTCGTTTATTTTTCGAATCGAGTAGAAAATATAGACCAACGGGGCATATACAGGTCTGCCCCATAGAGTTTTACGTAACAAACGAAAAGCGACTTCCTGTATACGGTAATACGGAACTTTTCTCTTTACGTCCACTGCCTGACAAACAACAACACTCGTTCGTGCCGGACTAACAACTAAACTGAGGCTAGGGACCACGAGTCCAGAGCATATAGAAACCTGCCCAGAACAGACTTACGCAGCAAACAAAAGGCGACCTTCTGTATACGGTAATATAGAACGTTTATCTTTACCTCCATTACCTAGCTGAACAACAACACTTGTTCGCGTTAAAACTAGCGACCACGTGACCGGGGCGGATACAAGTATGCCCAAACACATGCGAATACAGTTTTGTTCGCATATTTCAACTTATTATTATTTTTTATTAGGAGAAATGTGTTTGGGGCAGTGCCCTCTTGCCCCTAAGGACGAGCCGCCCCTGAGGTCAACTATTGATTAATTTATTGCTTTATTATTCACCCAAGCTTCTAATAATATTTAAATCCGGGTTATTGATTTTATGTTTAGTTTGTCTTTTTATTCTAAAATTTTTGGGAGGGGTTAAAAAATAGAATACTATTGGGGGCATTTTGACTTTTTAATCGATTAGGGTAATTAAAATCCTTCTTTAATATTTATTTATGATGTGATAAATCCAAGGGATCGTTGATGAATAATTAATTATATAAATTTAATATTTTTCTGGCTCAATTTGCGAATTTTCGTGGGATCTAGGTCCGGTCCCTGGGGACACATTCAGATTTCGGGGGCATTTCACACAACGGCAAAATATCAAAGTTATTATTGGCCCGAATTTTCAGTTTGGTTCATGACCCACATTGTTTTTTAGGGGATTTATCAAAAAGGGTCGCCGCTATATCAGATCGCCATTAGGCTTACGGGCTCTTGTTTGCGACAGACCGATAACTCTTACAAATTGGCCCAGTTCTGTGGCCCAACAATTGGAACGGCTCATACGAGATTAATTGTGACTCTCGCCCCCGCTATCTGATGATAATTCTATGAATCGGCCATCACAAGTCTATAAATCACCCGGCAAATCCACGGGGGCTATCTCCCGTGTTGCTAATTGAGGCTACATCGGCACGCGTTCCCAGAATTTCGTTTAGGCTCCTGATCATAACTCATCTTTATATTTTTCTTCTCATCACCAAATAAATTTAAAGCAATCTTGTCTATTTATCGATGGAATGCTCGAATTTTTATATAATTTCTTCATGATCAACAGTTGAGACTCCATACATCTATATTGATTAATATCTAAATAGTACAAGAATTGATTTTTGACCAAAACGCTTTTTAAAATATGTTAATATATATTTTTGGTATAATGTCGACTATGAGGATCATTAAACTTGCCTCATTTTCTTGCAGCATTGTGTGCATAAATAATGCTGCACTACTTTTAAGCTGTTATGACCGGAAAACTTTGTTTCATAAATCACTCCAACTTAACAGATTTTAATTTAAAATCAGTTTTATATGTTTACATACGAAGTTTGTAAAAAATTTGCGGGTTTTTTTAATCGATCCGCCACAGCGGCTCGAAAACAACCGCGTCGTCCGAAGGAAGATGACTTATTATGGAAAATAGACCCCAAGCATTTTATTTATAAAATATTTACTTATGATATGCTTCAGAATTTGGTCGATATTTTGTATTTTTAACTAATCAATATGACGCGTAAATGACAAGCCCAATTGGCGATGTCATTGTGCAAGGTTTCATTCGCACCCGGCACTTCGTACCGAATGCGAGCGAGAAAAAAGATCGCGCCCGTGGCAACAGAAGCGAATGTTGTTGTTTTTATTTTTTTCGCAATTGCGAAATATAGTATTTTTTCTTAAGGCTTTGTTAGACAAATACAAAAAGATTGTGGGATGTAGGATTTATATTAAAAGAGTTATTCGAGAAAAATCAAAACTTGGGGTCCTAAATAGACCCCATCGGCACGGCTAGGTTTAATGTCGCGGGATATATAAGTCAAATTGTCATAATTTTGATGTTGTGTTGGTACATTTGTCCATCACGCATCTTGACATTAGTAGCCATATTGGATGTTTGGGATGTTTGCACTATTGATGAGTGTAGAAAATGTTTTACATGTTTTGACCAAAAAAGTACCGTTATGATGTCTCAGCCTCCGCATTCTGACTTCTTTCTGTTTCCGAAGATATTTATGAAAGGATCGAAGAGGTTTCACGTGGTTTTTTGAGCTCAGCGATTTTTTATCTGTGGAAAATTGTAAAATTGGTACTAATTTTTAGCCCAGCCTCCGTATTCGCTAAATATAAGGACTGAAACTACTTCCTATTACTGAAGATCATGAAATAAGATGATGGATAAAACATGAGAGGACGACGTTTATGAAAAATGCGTTTGGATTAAGCACTTGAGAGGCCCCAGGCGCAATTCAATTTTGAGATCCCCTACCTCAAAATAACTTCACTCTGCAATCTTTTACATAATACATAATTCAATTTTGTAATTATTATTGCTTCTTTTCTTCTTTTTTTTAATGAAATCTCGATGTTACATATATTTATTATTTCTAAAAAAATATGGGGACTCTCTAAGGGCCCGAGGGCCCTTAAATTCATGGAAACCAAAAACTTTGAAATAGTCAGTGCATATGGTTCAAAATATGACCGTTATTAAACGGTCATAAACGGTTATTAAACGGTTAAATAAACCAAAATATTCACCTGAAAAACATGCCATAGCTGGCGTTATTCATTTGTCATACTGCTTAATTGATAGTTATTTTGGTTAAAAAAAAAAAACATTTTGAGGCCCCATGAAATGAATGAGGAATTTATGTCAAAACTAATGTAGTTATATAAGCTTTATTTCATAAGTTATGCAACAGACGCACCGTGCTCGTACGCTTGAATTATCTTATTAATAATTTATTGTGTGAAATTAGATTTCTAATTCCATTCCTGGACTCGGACTGATTGCGTTATTCCCCCGATCGGACAATACTCTAGCTGCCATTCGATATGGCCGATGACACTGGCCATTCATTTGCATACGCCGAAGTTGGCTGCGTTTTCAATCGATGTGGTGACCATTGTTTCCGAATGGGACTGTCTGTCCGGATTTTGCCAACTGCAGAATTCAACCGGGTGACGTTAATTGAAATTGCCTTTGATGGATGGTATTCAGTGTAAATGCACATCGCAATATTCTCGATGGCTGCGGTTTATTTATTCTCCATTGGCCATTGATTCGATTCTCCACGAATTTAATTAAATTACATTGCGATGAAATGAAATTTTGGCTAACCACCGAGCTGAACTAATGAAGCCGGATTTAAAGTTTATTTAATTTTAATAAAAAAATAACCGGTAAAAATATATAATCCGGAAAACCGGTACATAGAAAATCCGGAAAACCGGTTATTCATTTTTTTAAAATTTTTCTTAAATATAAAATTGAGTTCCGATAATATTAGCTGAGCCATATTCCGCCCGATCGCAACAGACAATAGGATAATCGAATCGAGGTCGACTCTGAAGTTAACGCGATTTTGGTAATGCGCTATGGCGAGCGACCAATTACCTGTATCCGCAGTTAAACTGATATGCCTCCAAGTTTCACTCCATGTTCATAATCTGATATGTTGTTCATTGTTTCATTTTAGACAGTTTGCAGAGGGAGGTACGTACATCCGAGCGGAGAATCCCTCGGGGTTATGTTTTCGGTGATTATTACCGTGTTTGTATGTTTACGAATCTCAAAGTATAACCGAGCACATACACGAGGATCAGATATCATATTCTCAAGCGAATGTTAATACCGGCGGCTGATGGTGATTGAAGGGGCATTTGTGCCATTTGGACGGTGCAAGTGGCGCGGGATACAGCATCATCATGTTCGGCTCCTTAGGCTCTGAATTGTTTATACGTTTGTGCAGAGCGTTAAGGATAATGCGGATACGCCGAGGATTTTCTTCGTTCAATAATAAATCATCACGACGCCGTCTCGCAGGATCCAGTGTTCCAGGGCCTGCTCCCGACCTCATGCCTTATTCAGGCCCTGAGGTGAAGGGTTAATGGAGTTGATTTATACGAGGGTTGCACGTCTTCGCCTGCTAACATAAATAAAATAAAAAAATCAGCTCGGAACTTGATAACAATCAGACCCCGGCTCTCCGTCTATATCCGGTCGATGATATTTATTATTGAGTCCATCAAACGGTGGAGTTGAATCCGGAAAAATAACAGATACATTCTCTGATCTCGTTTTATCAATATTTAATTAATAATAACCGAGTATTGTCTTCCGTTGTTAAACAATATTTTCTGACAGTGAAAACCGGTAAACGTGGTAATAAAATACATATTTTATACAAGTTTTCGTGCTAATATCAACGAATATAATGGATACCCGAGGAAAATGGTGATTTTTGATATCTTCCTTTTCAATGGTCAATTGTGTTTGGTCGTTGACCTGTTTCGGATCTGTACGGGTTCAAATGTATCAAAAAATAATAAAAATGGAGAAAAATTCAACATCTTGTGACAAAGGATGAAGAGTACGCTATGTACTCAAACAAATGTCGCAAAAACAGCAACTTTCTAAAGGGTAAATACTACAGGCAACCCCGAAACTGAACCCAGCGGTCGAAAGGCACCCTTTGTCTGTATGGCGGGGTTGTAAAGGTATTATTTATTATAACATTATTAAACATGGCCAGACAATAAGGGAAGTAATACAATGGAATTATGATTGTCAAGTTAACCGCTACTGAGCACAGTTAGTACTCGAATGGGTGACCAATTCGAAGAATTCTGAGTGACGTTGATCAACAGAGGGGTTGAAATTTTTTTATTGTATATTAGTCCGGGTTTTTTATTCAAATCTCTTTAGGAATATTTATATAGCCTCTTAAATTGAACAGAAAAATTGTCCATTAAAATAAATCCCGAAAAACCCATCCCATTTTCTTCTCCAAACCCCGCAAAAGTCTTTCTAAAACATTAATAATATATCCATAATCATCTTACGTGGAGTTGTAAGATGATTATGGATATATTAATAAATGCATGTAATTACAGTATAAAACACGATTAAAACTTCGATGAAAAGGAAAAGAGGTTTGGCTTCACACCCTTGGAATTAAGGACAAAGTAAATAGTTAAGTTCGTTAAATATTGAACATATGTTAATAAGGAAATTGTGAGCCAGAAATAGAAGGCGAATAGGGATGTCTAAAAATGCGTTGTCGAAAAACAGGGGGATATCCTAAAAGATAAAAAGACATTTAGTGCAGAGTCTGGTATTCTCAATTTTTAATTACGACGTAGAGAGCTAGACCATAAAGGAAAACACGAAAAAGTAATGTGGTGCTGGCGACGTCTGCTGAGAATACCATGAACCGTTAAACACACAAACTTGTTTTTCAAAAAAAAAATGGGGAACGAAAAAGATGTCCGACTTTATATCACATGTCGCAAAAAGATTGTGGGATACTTTGTATTTTCGCAAGAAAAAACGATAGCCTGGAGAAGCTCGTCGCGCTTGGAAACGTACAAGGACGCAGGAGAAGAGGCAGGGCGCCCATCCGCTGGAGCGATCAAGTGAATACCTCCTATAGCGCATTCTGCTATAGAGCGGCGAGTGCGGTTGTACCTTCTATATCGTCGTTTCCAAACTAAAATATAACAAGGGCGTTTAAAATATGTAAATGATCAAATGTTGGATGTTTTGATTTCGTTCTATTTACAAAATACAATTAAAAAACCTAACCCTAAATGTTGTATGCCCATAGTCTTCTATAGCGTGATCCTTGTCTCGGTGCTTAAGAGGGTATGACTGTATATCAAATACAATGGATGCCATCGTTAAGATGCATATATTTGTAATGCAATAAGCCAATGAACATACTGTGGTTGGACCAGATAATGTTGACAAAGTTAAGCATCATTAAGCACGTTCAGTTCATCTAACACTATATTCTTCTGTTATGTATGTACATATATTTAGGAATATTTATATTTTTTTTTATTAAATTTAATAATGGATCCGTATTATATCTAAGTATACACATGTAGCCGGTGTTATATTTTTCGAAAATCGCTGTGGTTTTATCAGGTGCTTTCCCCTCTATACTGGCTTGTAAACCTCTTCAGAGCCGGATGCTACAACCGGATGCGAAAGCCGGACGTGACAACTCCTTGGCTTTCAACTTGTCATGTCCCAGAGTCAAAGGACGTTCGTTCCAGCGGCGAAAGTATATATTATTTATAATAACAATTATATATTCGGTCATATTGTAATATGAATTCCATTGTTCGTCGCGATTATATATATATACGTACGGTTGTATACCTCTAGGTATAATCAAGAATTACGTTCCTAAGTTCCATCCGAGATCAACCCTCATCTGTCCGTACTTTAGTCTGCTTATCTTTGCGCCAAAGGGTCTCAAAGCTAAATCTATTTTGATTAATTTCATGTATATCGTTTGATGGTGAATCTAGATTTATGGCTGTGTTTGATATTCGCGCATAATAATAATAAACGGGGTGTCGAAAAAATAAGGGGGTTTCTTTAAATCTTTGGCCTAATGCGGTCGCAATCGCGGCCCCCTCCCCGATCGCGCTGTAAAATCGCAGTTGGTACGCGTGACGGGCGCAAACTCACCCCACGGATTACAATAACGGCATCGGAAAACCGTTCGGATGAACCGATTATTGGCCGAGATAGGGTACGTGATGTTTTTATAACCGAGAAATGTTAGGTCAAACCGGCAATTGATGACTTTATCCGTGGAAAAAAAAATCCGGACGAAAATCCAGAGTGTCCTGTGTCTTCGGCCTCCACCTCCCCCCGCCGCGGAAAAGACAGAGAGTTTCATCAGCCGCACCTGAACGTGACGCGAATTTTTAACGGCGTTTGAGTGACGGTGTAATGCAAATTACATCCCTGATCATGATACTAATAATTTAAACGGGATTTCCGCCATAACCGGTCTCAAATTTGTCCACGACGATATTTTAATTGTAATTGGATAATTTATATGCGGGATATTGCGATTTTTATCCATGGCAACACCGGGCTTATGCGCTGCCGAATTCATTTCCAGCCAGCGGTATTATTATTATTAAAATGCGTCTTAAGAACTTACGGGTGATCAAGCTTCGGGGACCGAACGCTAAAGGCACAATTTCAAACAAAAAGTACTTTTTTGCAAACTTCTCCCGAGGACGTTTTTTAGAAAACTTTTATTTTTCATCTGAGAAAAAAAAAGATTAAAGAGAAAAATACGACTTCACTTTTTATGTAGTTGTTGGATTTACCCCTGAAATGATTTATCCCATTTGTATACGTGTTAGAATTTTTTTTCTGTTACTTTATTATGTAAGATGTGTATGCGGCGGGCGGGCGAGGGGCGAGGGCAGGGGGGCGGCATAAACGCTTTTATTTCACCATTGTGTCTATCAGTCTTCTGGTCGACTGTCTCTAACAGTCCGATATCTAATATTTTTTTACATCACATGGGACAATGGAATATATTAGGCCCCTACGTGACCGGCTCCCAAATGTTCCAATGTGCCCAAGAATTTAGCCATTATCAGACCGAAGACCCTAATTTTCCGCATCGTAAGAGTAATACGCATTCATCATTTCGGCCAAGATCACAAATTTCAATTATGCAGAGTACCACGTGGAAACGTATTCATGCCCTGCATAACTGTCTAATAAAAAATAATAAGAAAATTAATGAAACTCATTTTTATCTTGATTTTTTTATATAAGATATTTAACACAACATTCAGTAATGAGATTTAATATGAAGTATATAAATATATACCTATTTAATAAAAAAATCGATCGCAGATGTAAAATCTGTATAGTATTGGTATTAGCTAATGAAAATATTAGTAAAAACTAATATTAAGCAATGTTGGTATCGACCTCAAGCTAGAATTGTTCAATGCTGATTTCTTAAAAAAACTGGTATTAGACAAAGCTAGTATTTATTAATCAAAAGTGAAATTAGTGATTGTAGGTCTTCTTCAAATATGACATTCGTCAAAGTTAGTATTAATATTAGTAAAAACTGGCATTGGTGGAATCGGAATATGATAACTTAATACATAATTAATAAAAGATAATACAGCGTTTGAGCCTTTGACATCTGTTAAATATGTAAATTAAGTACTATGAACCCTTCTATACCGCTTGCTATAGAGCGGCGGGTGCAGTCCCTCCTACAGTGCTTCTATTTTTTTCCCATTTTCTATTAGAAGGACCCAAATGTAATGTCGTATTTTTTTAATGAAACTAAAACTCATATTTCTAATCATTTATAAAACTTGATTATACAAAATAAATACCAATATTTCTATGACCTTTTTTCATCTATTGGGTAAATCTAAAATGCTTTTCTTATAAAACTCTGCAGGTTTAGAATCAAAATAGTCTGAAAGGGCCGATTTTATTCCATCTTCTGATTTAAATAACATCTTGTAAATAATGTTACAATGAGCTGAAAAGCTGATAATCAGATGGAGCCAGGTCTAGAGAATGAGCTGGATGCAATAAATTTGTCAAACCTAATGTTGCGCCTCTTCTTTCTACTTCAGTAAATTACATATACCGGGCCTCATGTGTTTGTTACTCTCAGTCAACGCATGGAGGACCATGCGTTGACTGAGAATTTTTTTGAACTATCTTTGACATTTTCTGATGTTTAATGCGTTTCGATAAACATCGTAAATATTTTTTGTTGCCTTAATTGTGAAAAAAAATATAAAAACAACAATATTCGCTTCTGTAGCCACGGGCGCCATGTTATTTCTTGCTCGCATCTGGTACGATGTGTCGAGTGCGAGTGACACGTAAGATTGACACGTGCGAACATGACAAAACATCGTCGAAGGCTCAGTCTGAGGCGAAACGTCGCCGAGTGCGTTGGGATTTACGCATTCATCAATATCTTGACTTGAAATGCTTGGGGTTTCTGAGTGACACCTTCCGACGACGCGGTTGTTTTCGAGTCGCCGTGACGGATCGGTTAATACAGTGCTTCCCAATTATTTTCATGTCACGGCCTCCTAAATCTGAAAGAATTAATTCCCGCCCTCCGCCCAAAAAAAAATATTTTATAGTTTTATTAAGATTATTTGACAATAATTATTACAATTATAATACACATATTTATATTCAGCACAAAATCGTTTTAAAACCTTTCCGCGAGATAGCCATCGTACTATGATACAGTAAAACTCCGTGCACTGAATACTATCTCGTGCACAAAATACCACCAATCTTGTTTCAAATTTATTCTTATTTGTCCTTATTTTTTCTTTTTTATTATTATTTATTCTCATTTTATTATTATTTATTCTTATTTATTCTCATTTTTTTTTATTATTTATTCTTATTTTTTTCTTATTTGTCCTTATTTTTTTATTTTATTTTCTCATTTTATTATTATTTATTCGTATTTTTTCTTATTTATTCTGATTTTTTTTAAATGGATTAATCAATTCCTTTTGTTTTTGTTGAAAGTTCCCCACAGAAAAGCGCATGCGCTTACATCATCTTCTCAGTGTATATAAATATGTTTTCATATGTGTTATTATTTAACAGACTTAAATACACCTATCCCTCGTTTAACACGGTTTCGCTTTAACGCGGTTTCAGTTTTGTTGAAAAAAAAATGTTTTTCGATTAAATCTCAATTTCTTGACGTGCGCACAGTTGCAGGAATTTCCAAGAATAACGGTTAGGGTATATCTGAACGACAACTGTCCATTTTAAATGTAAAAAAATGGTACACCTGAAATAAATATCTTTTTTCTATGTTCATAATGTTTCAATAATTTTTAAGCTCTACCTATAATATTAATACTTTAAAAAAATAACGTATCCTGTCTTTTTCATTCATTTGTTAGTCTCGCCTAACACGGTTTCGTTTAACACGGTGATCTAGCAGAACCTATATTCCGTGTTAAGCGAGGGATGGGTGTATATACATTCCTTAAATATGGTATGTGGAAAAATATTCATAAATAAATATTTGTACTTTGTACTAAATATTTTCGCGGCCCCCGCGAGAAATCCTGCGACCCTCCAGAGGGCCGCGGCCCATAATTTGGGAAGCACTGGGTTAATAAACCAAAACTATTAAAGCATGTAGAAAAATATAAAAATTTGGGTGCTTACACCAGTTCGAACGTAAGTTCGGAGGTAGAAATCAATGTAAGGATTGAGATGGCGAGGAAAGCTTTTACCAAAATGAAAAACATTTTATGTCATCGCCGACTCTCATTGAAAATCCGTTTTCGAACTCTGCGGTGTTACGTGTGGTTTGTATTTTTGTAGGGTTGTGAAACATGGCCGTTGCTGTTAGCAAACAATAACTGGCTGAAAGCGTTTGAAATGTGGTGCAAGCGATGAATGTTGAAGATTTCATGGAGAGAACGTGTCTAGAGTACAACCGTATTTCAACTTCTCTAATAGGAGAGAGGAAAAACAAGTAGGAGTAGATCGCATGTGTATGACAAGGAAAACGGATAAAGCACATGAAGAAGAAGAAATATGTAATACATTGTCAATCCTAAATTTTGTATTGGTGCCTAGTCTTCTATAGTGCAAGTTTCTATAGCGTGGTCCCTATCTCTCAATTATAGGAGGGTTTACTTTATTTAGAACTAATGTTTATTTAATAAATTGTAATTTAGACAATAAAATATCCAATCATAGCACTTCAACGTATAGTTCAAGGCTTTAATCATCGTCAACATCAATGCTATGCTATTTTTTCCTTAGCATAATTGTTACAAGGTTTTCTTTGATTAATTTTATTATGTATTCTTGGAGTATCCTACGTTCTATAACCTCATTATAGAATAATTATGACGGAACACGAATTAAATTAGACTGAATAAACACTCGGCACGTACATATCGATTATCCGGCCCGGATAACAACGTTCACGGGGGGTACGCTCGCTTCCGAACACAGTGGCATTGATTCGACCTGACCTTAAAATATCGACGTTAAATTTTAAATACATAGCTTTAAAAGCATTGTGCAAATAATAATAAAAAAAATAAATAAAATACGCGAGCGAACGACCTTCAGATTTTTCGTATTTCAGATACCGGTTAAAAAGTCAAAAGCTCTCACCGTAACGGGGGTCAAGTTTGCAGGCAACATATTTTTTTTTATATATAAAACTCGCTAAAAGGTTTTGCCCCGAGCTTATAACGATATAAAAAGAATTTCAACTATGGCTATTCGATGTAACATCTTAAAAAAATGTTACAATATTGTAGCATTATTTGCGACGATTTGAAAATTGTTCGTTTCCGTTTGCGCATATTGATGTTTTGGTCTTAACGGCGATATTACTAACCGGCATGACCTCGTTTATTATTAGGATCATAACGTTATTATGCTTATTTCGACGTGTAATTGCTACGTTTAAAGTAGGACAAGCCGAAATGTAATAAGGTCGGATATAACGAATTGTTGCTAGGATTTGCATAGTAAATTAGCGACACCCTTCTGGTTTCGTGCCGTTGCCAAGTTACCGAGTTCGTGGCCTTCGGTGCAACACATCCAGTCCGGTGGAATTTAAATTCAATTTCAAACTTATTGACACAATTTACACGATGACCTGGAATTATAACGAAGAGCTTTGATTAATTAAATCTTGACACAGTTTGATATATCTATTTATTGCGCCATTTAACAGCAAATATCGCAACATAGTCGGCCATGTGGTTGAGCAGATTAATAGCTTTGGTTACCGGAGAGCTTCCGAGAGCAACTGTCCTCACATTTGGCGGAAGAAAAAGCACTTGCGAACGAGCTCGATGGTAGTGAGGTGGCGCCCATTAGTGCAACTCGCACAGTACAAGGGGGTTATGTACTGCGTCAACCAATAGCTCGAAGAAGTGCTTAGCCAAGTAGATCGACCTTCTTTTCTCGAGCTTTACATACCCCAGACAGTCATGTACCCATGCGCTGGGGTATAAACTGCGGTAGAATCCACACTCCCTCATGTAGAGATATCTTAGTAATTTCTTGTGGATTTTCTCTAATCTGAGGGAATTCGAGGCGTCATAAGGCACCATACAATGGAACCTGATTCGAATAAGCTCCAAACCAATGTATCGTATAGCACCGTATAACTAAGGTGCTATGTATTTAATGAGAATTTCTCAAGACAAAACCCAACATTCTTAATGACCTCATACACACGTTATACATGTAAACTAAATTTTAACTTGGAATCAAACAACATACCCAGATCTTTAACAGACGATTACTTAGGAAGAGTTACTTTCCCAATTGCAATTAAAGATCATGGGGTCCTTTGATTTAGAACAGTGTTCCCCAACCTTTTTCGACCTGTGGACCGGTAAAAAAAGGATTTTTCTTTCGCGGACCACTAATACTGGAATAAAAATGTTTTTTTTTATTTAATATTTTTTTAATCTTATGTAGTGACATAACATGGACATACAACTATAATTAAAAAATATACATATATAATAATAGTTAAACAATTTTAATTCCTTTGTTTCGATTTTATGGAGGACATGGATGAAAATGCTTTTTCGCATGAATAGGTTGTTGAAAATGACACTAATAAATTTATAGCTTTACAGCTTAAAGATGGATATTAATCTTCCACTGATATCCAAAACTGAGGCAAGGTTAATGTTTTGTGTCTGGATATCAGAGTGACATCCGAAGACAACTCTATTAATTGTTCTTTTTCTCTACTCGTTAGAGTACATGAAATTATGTCCTTCATAAAGGATTCTCATTTTCGATTAAAATTAAAATAATTAAATTTTAGTAGCAAAGCCTTCAAGTGTTGACTTATTAGATTTAAATCACCTTTCCTGTCGACGTCAGCGGCAATTAAAAAACATTTGCAAAAGTGGAAACATTTCTAAATCCTCCACTTGGACAATCCCAAAGAACCAGCTTCTTTTTAAATGCATCGACCTTATTTCTCAATTAAAAAATATGTTTACAAAACGCCTGGAGAGAACGATTAAGGTCATTAAGTAGACTAAATTTGTTCTAGTAGGACAGAGTTTCTCTCTCACAAAATGTTTTGCTTCTTCCCTTAATTCAAAGAGACGTGAAAGAACCTTTCCTCTCGATATCCACCTCACTTCTGATCGAGAAGTAGATGTTGATGTAGCGAGTCCATACTCTTGCACGGTAACTTGAACAGCCTTAAATACATGGATCGACTACGAATTTTATTTATAATCTTCACTGCGTCGTTCATCACTATGTTTAGCTCTGTAGAGAGCTTCTTTTCAGCTGGATGTTCTCGGTGAATTATACAATGACAGCAAAGACAGCAAAAAAAATCCTCCCTAAAATCTTCAGCTTCACTATTCCTCACGAAGCATTTCCGTTCTCCCTAAGTGTATCTGAGAAGATTTATGACTACCAATTATTATCTTTTTAACAATTACTAAAAATACAAGTAAACGTGCAAGCGAAAAAATCCTATATTTAATACGCATGGCGAATTTATTGAATTTGCCATTTTCAACACTTGATGGAAGGCGATTTAATATTGCCCAATAGTTCAAAGAATCAATGCTCAACTGCAATGAAAGTGCATCGTTGGTTGAAGTAACGTATCGAAATATTTTTAAATCGTCTGCGAAAAGTGAGAATTTACATTTAAAGGCCCAAAGAATATCATTTATAAATAAAATAAAGGTCCTAGATTTGACTCCTGCGGAATACCGGAAGGTTTATTGTAAGCATATAGGGAGTCGTATGTCACATATTATTTCCTCTCTGTAAGATAACTGGAGAAGAAGCGTACGATATTATCCGAGATCCCATAACTATCTAGTTTCAAAATGAGTCTAGCATGATCGATTTTATCAAACGCTTTTTAAAAATCGTGTAATTAAGAATAATTTTACGAGATATATATATAATTTTAGATCACCTGCGATGGACAAATACTGGAGGATGACTAAATTTCTGCACGGGAATGTGATCAGAGTGCATCGACGCAGGCTGAGTATAAAAAGTGATCTTTTTAAAGTATCGCCTGAGATAATCCAGGGATTTGCCGAAGGTAAGCCCATAGTCGCTCTGGAGTCTACGATCATAACTCACGGAATGCCGTTCCCGAAAAACTTGGAGACAGCAATGGACGTCGAGCAGATAATCAGAGATTCAGTGAGTTTATCATAGACCCAAAATGCAATTTTGCTCATACCGATTTATAGCTCTGAACTTTTGCACAAACATACTCTGAGCTTATCTCGCTGTGATTAGTTTGCACAATGATTTATAATTGTTATCGACGTCTAGTTTATGGCATTTTTTTTTTGATTTTCAGGGTGCTTTACCAGCAACCATTGCGATCACAGATGGTAAAATTAATGTGGGGCTGATCGAGGACGATCTTCGCTCGTTGGCTGAAAAATCTTCGCGTCCTGGAGGTCCCGTCAAGGTGTCTAGACGCGATCTGGCATATGTCATCGCCTCAAGAATGGACGGCGGCACAACAGTCGCCGGCACGATGATGATCGCCGACATGGTCGGAATCCCAGTGTTCGTAACCGGCGGAATTGGTTAGCGATTTTTTTTATATTACCTCCCTCGCAATTTAACCGCAATAGCGAAAATTCTAAACGCCGTGGTAAATATTCGATTGTGATACGTGACCCAATAAAAGCTTCATGTCCAAAAATTTAATGCATACGTTATGCTAAAATAATAATAAAAAAGAAGCCATTTTCCCTAAGAATGGGGATGAATAATGAAACGAATGCGGCTTACAATATTGTAAATCGTTTCGTGGGATTGTGAAATAAATCACGCGCTCTTGTCTGAATACTAAATATTTATATTTGTGATTTATGCGCCAGTACACATGCATAAAAAAATAATATTCGCAAATTTGCTAATATCAATCGGTCGATGGCCCTCAATCTGGCCGACTGTGGACGATAGGGGTCGGCGGGGGATTTACTCGCGAAACTGTGCTTAATGATAAGTTGCAGCAGACGAGATACAGAAGCAAACTTGCTTTGATCATTAAAAAGTTTCTCTTGCCTCGGACTTGGGAAATCGAATTACTGCTGAGTCTGGCTCTCTTATTTTGTAAGTGTGTTTGTAAATTGTATATAGACACAATGAAATAACTACATACATTCGAATCTACTGAGAATACTTTGGCTATTGAGCGAGTACTCACTGAGTAGTACGAGACCAAGAATATCATAAGTTGTAA